>JANPXK010000327.1:0-25665 GCA_024704745.1 Rosa lucieae | reverse complement strand
TTAGTACCTTGTGGTTTGGGGGTAACATCATGTCAGTCCCTGCTATTTCAATTTGATCAGCAACACCCCTGTGCTTTCAATTTCAATCAGCCGTGCCCAAATTTTACTATTCAATCCAAATTTTACTTTGTCAATCCAGTCAAAGTTAACGTTCAAATTGGACGGAACAGTAAAATTTGGGCACGACTGATTGAAATTGAAAGCATAGGGGTTTTGCTGATCAAATTGAAAGAGCAGGGACTGACATGATGTTTTCCCCCAAACCACAGGGTACTAAACTGAAATTTATCCAAAAACTTAGCGGATGAAAACTTTCACCGTGGGCACATAAACGACAAACAAACATCACATTGCAAAAGAAAAAGTTGGGACTCTCCAACCAAAGGTGTTTATACATTTCAACACACAAGGCTTACACCGCCACAATTGAAAAAAAAATAATAATAATGTTTAACGCCGACAACTTTATTCCTGTGCAATCTAGTCAACACGCGAAGAGGAACCCGAAACACTACCACCACCACTGCGCTTTTGAACAGGTTGACCGATAGTTTTCTTCCTCTTAGCAGACTTGCTTGTCGGCGTCGGAGTCTCAGGGTTACCGTCGGACCTCACATTGTCTCCCTCAGAAGAACCACTCCATTCACCACCATCAGAGGACTCGGCTTCTGAGGAATCATCGTCCCTGGAACTCTCCGCCACCTCAGTGTCATCGCCGACAGGGGTACTTGATGGAGCTAGATTCGCGACAATCTTGTCAAAATTCAGATACCCCTTCTCCTGAAGCTCCTTAAAGTTGGTAGCGGCACCTTGCTTCTCGACATTTGTTAGAAGCTCCTTAAAAGCCGCTGATTGGTTGAAGGCTTCCACTGCTTCCAACCCAAGCTTCATTTTCTCATCTTCCGCCATCTTCGCCAGCTCCTTGCACCTGGTAGACTGAAGATCCGCCAACTCCTTCTCCTTGGCGATAAGCGCCTCTTGCAGCTCGGCGACGGTATCCTTTCTCTCAGTTTTCTCCTTCTTCAGAGCCACTAATTTGGCGTTTAGGTTGGACATAGTAGCTGAATCGGTGATGGTCTTGTCAACCGCATGCTTGAACTTTTCCTTCACATCAAGGAGCGCATCGTCGAGTTTAGCCGAATTGCGTTGCATTTGAAGAAGTTCTTCCTTCAATCTACGCTCCTCCGACGAACCCTGGTGGAGATGAAGCTCGTGGGCACCTTTCAAAATTTAGTCCAGGGATGTCTCCAACTTCGACACTGCCATAGGGCGGGGAACTCTCCCCTCGCCACCAAAACCAAGGCACTCGCATACCTTGTACAGAAAATCCTGTTGACCAGCGGGCGCAACCTGCACCAACCCAATGACAGGATTGTTGGAGACAAACCCACCTCCCCTGAAACCCTTTTGGCCAACAGCCATGTGCTTCCCAACAACCTTTATTTTCTTTGCGGCGGAGGCGCCAATTTTCCTCTTATGAAGGACAGCGGATCGCCCCTCAGATTGACCAATGACGCTCCCATCAAAGCCCAAACCCTCAGTAATTCCCCCACTAGCATCTTTCCCGTCATGTTCGATCCCTCCCTTGTCCGCCATCATTTTTCTTCTTTTCTCCCTCTTAACATCCTTCTTTGCCCCCGTTACAACATCTTCACCCGCCATCCGGCTCTCTGACAATGATTGTAGTCTTCTCCTGAGACTTGTAAGCAGGAAACTCCAGAACAAGTCCAGTCTATCTTTATTTTCTTGTTCACCCTCATCCGCCACATCTTTCTCTTTGCCACATGTTTTCTTCTTCTTCAAATTTTTTCCTCTGCTTTCATCGTCACCACCCTTGTCTTCGGATCAACGGTCTGCTTCTGCACCTTGGCAGCCTTATCAATCATGAAATTGACGTAGTCTTTGATACAGCCAGGATCCGCCATCGCTTTCTTCAGAACTTCATCGGTCCTCTAGTTCATTCGGATTACCGCTTAAAAAAAAAAAGTTAATCACAATTCAGGTAACGACAACAACATAACAAGTGTACACAGATCTAATGATATGTATCACTTACCAGACCAAGCGAGTAAGCAGCGACCAATGTGATAGAACATAGAGATCAAGACAATTCTTGTTCGTTCAATAGTAGTGCACACGACACACCCGCTGTTGTTCAGTATCCGTCAACTTCGGCCTCCATCGCTCTAAAAACACAAATAAAATATCACATAACGGGACAACCACAATGATCGAGTGACAGAGTCAACAAACAAAAATAAAAGGAATACTCAGTACAAAGTCGAGTCTCAAGCAAGCAGACAGCCTTTTATCGCTTGAAACTTCGACTGAATCCTGAATGGCGGAGCCTTTGCCCCTATTGGCCTTGTGTCATGTTCCCATCTGTTTCTGTGTGAGAATACGGGACCTAAAGTAAGAAGCATGATGGAGAGAGAGAGATTGACACAAGCATGTATAGTGGTTCACCTTGCCCTTGAGGCAAGCCTACGTCCACTTAGAGATTCCACTAAGAGTGAGGCCAAGTAGCCTTTGGTAGTGATACAAGTTGGGGATCATGGATCCCATCCCTTTCCATGAAGGGGAGGACTTACTCTTATAGCTAAACAAAGTCCCTATCTAGTTTACATTTCCGATGTTGGAGTTAATACACATATTTACTTCTCTTGTAGGCTTTTGGAGAGCATGGGAAGGTGGCCTCCTGGCTAGATACCAGCTGACCTCCACCCTAGCTCAGTAGCTCGGGTGTTGGTCTATAGGAGGTATGTCGTAGGCGGACTAACCATGTCGCGTGGGCCACCTACGAGGTTGTTGCTTATGCTTGGCGGTATGTGATATAGGCGGTATGTACAAGTCCCCCAAATCCCAGAGTAAGAGGCGCTTCTTGGTTGGGAAGTTTAAATATGATGCCGCCAAGTATGAGTGACGACCCTGTTGAACGACATACCTATACTAGTCCCCCAATTGCATAAGCAAGAAGGGGCTCTTTGGGTCTCGTAAAGTGTACCTGGGGAGGTTGGTGCGACGGGGGCCTCATCATTGGGCTAGTACCTGCAAATAAGATAAGAGTGTACAAAGAGCATATTGATTGCGCTAGGGCAATCTAGGTGACATTTGAGTCAAATGCATCGAGGTGCATGAATTTTTATATGAGATGCATGTTACACATTGTGTGTATGCACGTATTATGTAATGTTGGCAAACGACGTATAAGTCGAATATGTATGTGGTTGTGATAGCATAAAAAGTGCATATGATGCAAAGATGTGTGATGAACACGATGACACATAATGATATCAATGTCGTATGCACGTGATACATATGTGTTAGGATCGGGAGTGTTATTACTCGCCGAGTCCCCCAAGTCATGTAGTTAGTAAAACAGGAATTTGGATTTAGGTTATGTTTGACTATACAGGAGAGAGGCTGAGAATGAAGCTCTGGTATCGAAGTAACTATTGGCCATATTGGGTAAACTATGGTATGACCATGACAGTTCCCCGAGTTTAGGTTAGAGGAAGGAACTCTAACTTACTTAACTCGAACATATAAGCCATAACCCGATTATTTGGCTCATGAGTAACGGGAATGAAAGAGTTGAGCTGGGTCATGTTGAGCGGGTGATAGGTTGTGTGAGTTTTGTCCTATGGTCTTATTAATGGGATGTAAAAGGAATTTAATTGTTGCGATGAACAATAGGTGAAAAATTCAATATTTCCATTAATAGACCATAACACGAAACTCACACGTATCGCTAAGGCATAAGCGTGACGTTTGCATATGCCCAGAAAGTATGAGCGTGAAGCTCAATGATAATCCTGGTCGGGTACTACCTCCACTTATGATAAGTGGTATGAATAAGTCCCCCAAGTGTAGAGAACGCTCGAGAGGTGAAATGACTCAAAAGCAAGGGATTGGACCTTAGCTTACCAGTTAGGGGTACCTAGCTCGAGGCGAGGACCTTGGCTTATGTAAGGGAGCTACCCTTTAGTGATCCCATTGGGATACCTCTCTCGAGTAAAGCATTTATGAGGGCTTGAGCCTCCTTGACCCGGAGATGTCGAATGAGGGTTTGAGCCTCGTGTACCCGGTGGAGTAGATAGGCTTAGAGCCTCTTGTACCCGTTAAGGTAAATGAAGGTTTGAGCCTCGTGTACCTGGTGGGGTAGATAGGCTTAGAGCCATAGCACCCTGTGGGGTGAATGAGGGCTTGAGCCTCGTGTACCCGGTGGGGTAGAATGAGGGTTTGAGCCTCGTGTACTCGGTGGTGTGCCCCCGAATAGAATGAGGGCATGGGCCTCCTAACCCCATTGGGGTACCTCCTAAGGTTGGAGGATTTATGAGATGCATGTTTCATTTATTTACTGTCATATGTATATGCGTAATAATTTAATTGGTTTGCAATTAAATTAAGCATTAATGTATAGGCAGCAACAGATATGCTATCAAAAATTAATGCATAATATAGATATGCCTAGATTATGGTAATTGCTATTGAAGCATGTAAAGCATTGCATTAGTTCAAAGTGAAAGAGCATAAGTGGGAACTTATCTGGAGCCATGAAGAATTGATATAAATATTGTAATGTATTGGAGTTGCTCATAAGTAGGACTCCATATCAGCTAGCGAGTATCAATAGTTTATTTAGCCTCGTTTGTAAAGGGGGTGCCCGGTTGGGATGATTATACCTCACCAAAAATAAATAGGTGATTAGCAGTTTGTTTATATTGTTTAATTGGTGAATTACATATTATTTTGCTTGTGTACTGTGAACACGTAATGCTTGTGATATGCAAACATAAGTAGTGTAGTCACATTTTGCACGTATTCATACCTCAAACAAATGTCATGGGTAACGGAAGCCACCGACATGGGCAAAGCGTGTTTGACCTATCATGCATTTAATTTTGGTATAGTAAACCATGGTTGACGTAATAAGAATGGGTGTATGTCACGTAGTGGTGTGTAGTTATGTATGTAAAAAAAAAAGATACAACTACGCTCAAATGCCTTGATAAGGTCAACGAACCAAGATGACTCATTCTACTTACAACTCTTATTTACTATCGATACTTCCACTTCTATCTTAACATCATCAGTGACCAGAGTCACTTGAAAACATGACATCTACCCATAAGAATCCAGAATATTTATTCAATTTCCTCTGTTGTCTACCGAAGGGTGATAAGTACATGACTCTGGCATAAAGTGTCCAGTTGGAGAAATTTCAAACTAGATTTCTCTGCAAATGATTTCCAACACGGAGATTCTCAAAGAATATCCAACAACATCCAGTAATAGTTCACATGCTATTTAACAATCGATCGCATCACAAGACATATTTCTCGAACCTTGGTTCAAAGTTAGAACCACCATCATTACCACTTCCATTTCCACCAATAATCCTGATTTGAAAACAATTTTAGCATCCAAAAACAGCCCA
Organism: Rosa lucieae; assembly: GCA_024704745.1. Taxonomy (NCBI): domain Eukaryota; kingdom Viridiplantae; phylum Streptophyta; class Magnoliopsida; order Rosales; family Rosaceae; genus Rosa; species Rosa lucieae. The sequence continues at coordinate 20,225 of JANPXK010000327.1, read as the reverse complement.
AAGCTACGGTCGCTAGACTCAGACACTCAAGCACTAAACCGAATTCCTGTCTCTCACCTTAAACCCTACCCCAACAATCTTGTTGGTATCCAAGAAGAGATAACCACAACATTCCTCGAATCACATTTCATAGCACAATCCCAACCTATAGAGTAGTCTTACTCTACCATCACCAAAGAAAAGTGTAAGACAAATAAATAATCCAATAGGCAATGAAATCCCCATGAGGTCAGCGTATAAGAGGCATAACACAAGAAGGAAAACCAACTAGACATGTACCTAACACACTTGATGAACAAATCAACACCAAAGAGTAAATGATGGGAAACCGCTGCAGTCGGGCCATCACTCGGGAGGTACTGTGTAATATCAAGCATATAAAGTGACAAGATAGAAAATGGTCTACAAAATCTGACAACCTTGTGCTCTGATACCAACTGACAGGATCCGCCCTGAATTTCACCCTGAAATGCAAAGTGGCCCTGCTGGGCCCACCATAGAAGAAATTTTACCAAAAATTTGGTAGAACTTCCCCTAAAGTGGACTACCCAAAACCTGTCACTCTGCCAAAAAACGAATCAGACGACACATTTCCAACAACAGCGAAATTTTTAACTGTCGTTTGATTATATTAGACGACAGCAAGAATTATTCTGTTGTCCAAATTTTCTATTCAATCAACAGCTATTACATTGCTGTTGTTCAATTTTCATTCAGACAATGGTTATCTTTTGATGTTGTCTGAGTGACCTTTTTTAGACAACAGTTATTACATTGACTGTTGTGCAATTACTATTCAGACAATGGTGGTATTTTGATGTTGTCTGACCAATATAATTCAGACAATAGTTGTTTTTTGCTGCTTTATTCTGTTTTGTAACTCTCTTTCAGACAATGGCTACAGACAACAGTTATCTATTGATACTTTACTGTTGTGCAATTTATATTTAGACAATGGTTGATTTTTGATGTTGTCTGACTGATTTTACTCAGACAACAGTTATGAAGTGCTAATTAATTCAGTTGTGCAAGTCTCCTTTAGACAATGGCTTCCGACAACAATTATTTATTGATGTTTTAATCTGTTGTGTAACTCTACTTTAGACAATGGCTATAAATTTACGTTGTTTGAGTTCCACCATCATTACCACTTCCATTTCCACCGACAATCCTGATTTCAAAACAATTTTAGCATCCAAAAACAGCCCAAAGCTAAGGTCTCTCGACTCAGACACTCAAGCACGAAACTGAATTCCTGTCTCTCACCTTAAACCCTGCCCCAACAATCTTGTTGGTATCCAAGAAGAGATAACCACAACATTCCTCGAATCATATTTCATAGCACAATTCCAACCTATAGAGTAGTCTTACTCTACCATCACCAGGGAAAAGTGCAAGACAAGTAAATAATCCAAAAGGCAATGAAATACCCTTGAGGTCGGCGTACAAGAGGCATAGCACAAGAAGGAAACCCAACTAGACATGTACCTTACACACTTGATGAATACATCAGCACCGAAGAGAAAATGATGGGGAACCGCTGCAGTCGAGCCATCACTCGAGAGGTACTGTGTAATATCAAGCATATAATGTGACAAGATAGAAAATGGTCAACATAATCTGACAACCTAATGCTCTGATATCAACTGACAGGACCCACCCCGAATTACACCCTGAAATCCAAAGTGGCCCTGCGGGGCCCACTTTAGAAGAAATTTTACCAAAAATTTGGTAGAACTTCCCCTAAAGTGGACTACTCAAAACCTGTCACTCTGCTAAAAAACGAATCAGACGACACATTTCCAAGAACAGTGAAATTTTTAACTGTCGTTTGATTATATCAGACGACAGCGAGAATTATTCTGTTGTCCAAATTTTCGATTTGATCTACAGCTATTACATTGCTGTTGTTCAATTTTCATTCAGACAATGGTTATATTTTGATGTTGTCTGAGTGAGTTTTTTCAGACAACAGTTATTACATTGACTGTTGTGCAATTACTATTCAGACAATTGTGGTATTTTGATGTTGTCTGACCAATCTAATTCAGACAATAGTTGTTTTTTGCTGCTTTATTCTGTTGTGTAACTCTCTTTCAGACAATGGCTACAGCCAACAGTTATCTATTGATACTTTACTGTTGTACAATTTATATTTAGACAATGGTTGAGTTTTGATGTTGTCTGACTGACTTTACTCAGACAACAGTTATGAAGTGCTAATTAATTCAGTTGTGCAAGTCTCCTTTAGACAATGGCTTCTGACAATAGTTATTTACTAATGTTTTAATCTGTTGTGTAACTCTACTTTAGACAATGGCTATAAATTTATGTTGTCTGAATTCCACCATCATTACCACTTCCATTTCCACCGACAATCCTGATTTCAAAACAATTTTAGCTTCAAAAAACAGCCCAAAGCTAAGGTATCTCGACTCAGACACTCAAGCACGAAACCGAATTCCTGTCTCTCACCTTAAACACTACCCCAACAATCTTGTTGGTATCCAAGAGATAACCACAACATTCCTCGAATCACATTTCATAGCACAATCCCAACCTATAGAGTAGTCTTACTCTACCATCACCAAAGAAAAGTGCAAGACAAATAAATAATCCAATAGGCAATGAAATCCCCATGAGGTCAGCGTACAAGAGGCATAACACAAGAAGGAAAACCAACTAGACATGTACCTTACACACTTGATGAACAAATCAACACCGAAGAGTAAATGATGGGAAACCGCTGCAGTCAAGCCATCACTCGGGAGGTACTGTGTAATATCAAGCATATAAAGTGACAAGATAGAAAATGGTCTACAGAATCTGACAACCTTGTGCTCTGATACCAACTGACAGGATCCGCCCTGAATTTCACCCTGAAATGTAAAGTGGCCCTGCTGGGCCCACCATAGAAGAAATTTTACCAAAAATTTGGTAGAACTTCCCCTAAAGTGGACTACCCAAAACCTGTCACTCTGCCAAAAAACGAATCAGACGACACATTTCCAACAACAACGAAATTTTAACTGTCGTTTGATTATATCAGACGACAGCAAGAATTATTCCGTTGTCCAAATTTTCTATTCAATCAACAGCTATTACATTGCTGTTGTTCAATTTTCATTCAGACAATGGTTATATTTTGAAGTTGTCAGAGTGAGTTTTTTCAGACAACAGTTATTACATTGACTGTTGTGCAATTACTATTCAGACAATTGTGGTATTTTGATGTTGTCTGACTAATCTAATTCAGACAATAGTTGTTTTTTGATGCTTTATTATGTTGTGTAACTCTCTTTCAGACAATGGCTACAGACAATAGTTATTTATTGATACTTTACTGTTGTGCAATTTATATTTAGACAATGGTTGAGTTTTGATGTTGTCTGACTGACTTTACTCAGACAACAGTTATGAAGTGCTAATTAATTCAGTTGTGCAAGTCTCCTTTAGACAATGGCTTCCGACAACAATTATTTATTGATGTTTTAATCTGTTGTGTAACTCTACTTTAGACAATGGCTATAAATTTACGTTGTCTGAGTTCCACCATCATTACCACTTCCATTTCCACCGACAATCCTGATTTCAAAACAATTTTAGCATCCAAAAACAGCCCAAAGCTAAGGTATCTCGACTCAGACACTCAAGCACGAAGCTGAATTCCTGTCTCTCACCTTAAACCCTGCCCCAACAATCTCGTTGGTATCCAAGAAGAGATAACCACAACATTCCTTGAATCACATTTCATAGCACAATTCCAACCTATAGAGTAGTCTTACTCTACCATCACCAGGGAAAAGTGCAAGACAAGTAAATAATCCAAAAGGCAATGAAATCCCCATGAGATCGGTGTACAAGAGGCATAGCACAAGAAGGAAACCCAACTAGACATGTACCTTACACACTTGATGAATACATCAGCACCGAAGAGAAAATGATGGGGAACCGCTGCAGTCGAGCCATCACTCGAGAGGTACTGTGTAATATCAAGCATATAATGTGACAAGATAGAAAATGGTCAACATAATCTGACAACCTAATGCTCTGATATCAACTGACAGGACCCACCCCGAATTACACCCTGAAATCCAAAGTGGCCCTGCGGGGCCCACTTTAGAAGAAATTTTACCAAAAATTTGGTAGAACTTCCCCTAAAGTGGACTACTCAAAACCTGTCACTCTGCTAAAAAACGAATCAGACGACACATTTCCAAGAACAGTGAAATTTTTAACTGTCGTTTGATTATATCAGACGACAGCGAGAATTATTCTGTTGTCCAAATTTTCGATTTGATCTACAGCTATTACATTGCTGTTGTTCAATTTTCATTCAGACAATGGTTATATTTTGATGTTGTCTGAGTGAGTTTTTTCAGACAACAGTTATTACATTGACTGTTGTGCAATTACTATTCAGACAATTGTGGTATTTTGATGTTGTCTGACCAATCTAATTCAGACAATAGTTGTTTTTTGCTGCTTTATTCTGTTGTGTAACTCTCTTTCAGACAATGGCTACAGCCAACAGTATCTATTGATACTTTACTGTTGTACAATTTATATTTAGACAATGGTTGAGTTTTGATGTTGTCTGACTGACTTTACTCAGACAACAGTTATGAAGTGCTAATTAATTCAGTTGTGCAAGTCTCCTTTAGACAATGGCTTCCGACAATAGTTATTTACTGATGTTTTAATCTGTTGTGTAACTCTACTTTAGACAATGGCTATAAATTTATGTTGTCTGAATTCCACCATCATTACCACTTCCATTTCCACCGACAATCCTGATTTCAAAACAATTTTAGCTTAAAAAAACAGCCCAAAGCTAAGGTATCTCGACTCAGACACTCAAGCACGAAACCGAATTCCTGTCTCTCACCTTAAACACTACCCCAACAATCTTGTTGGTATCCAAGAAGAGATAACCACAACATTCCTCGAATCACATTTCATAGCACAATCCCAACCTATAGAGTAGTCTTACTCTACCATCACCAAAGAAAAGTGCAAGACAAATAAATAATCCAATAGGCAATGAAATCCCCATGAGGTCAGCGTACAAGAGGCATAACACAAGAAGGAAAACCAACTAGACATGTACCTTACACACTTGATGAACAAATCAACACCGAAGAGTAAATGATGGGAAACCGCTGCAGTCAAGCCATCACTCGGGAGGTACTGTGTAATATCAAGCATATAAAGTGACAAGATAGAAAATGGTCTACAGAATCTGACAACCTTGTGCTCTGATACCAACTGACAGGATCCGCCCTGAATTTCACCCTGAAATGTAAAGTGGCCCTGCTGGGCCCACCATAGAAGAAATTTTACCAAAAATTTGGTAGAACTTCCCCTAAAGTGGACTACCCAAAACCTGTCACTCTGCCAAAAAACGAATCAGACGACACATTTCCAACAACAACGAAATTTTTAACTGTCGTTTGATTATATCAGACGACAGCAAGAATTATTCCGTTGTCCAAATTTTCTATTCAATCAACAGCTATTACATTGCTGTTGTTCAATTTTCATTCAGACAATGGTTATATTTTGAAGTTGTCTGAGTGAGTTTTTTCAGACAACAGTTATTACATTGACTGTTGTGCAATTACTATTCAGACAATTGTGGTATTTTGATGTTGTCTGACTAATCTAATTCAGACAATAGTTGTTTTTTGATGCTTTATTATGTTGTGTAACTCTCTTTCAGACAATGGCTACAGACAATAGTTATTTATTGATACTTTACTGTTGTGCAATTTATATTTAGACAATGGTTGAGTTTTGATGTTGTCTGACTGACTTTACTCAGACAACAGTTATGAAGTGCTAATTAATTCAGTTGTGCAAGTCTCCTTTAGACAATGGCTTCCGACAACAATTATTTTTTGATGTTTTAATCTGTTGTGTAACTCTACTTTAGACAATGGCTATAAATTTACGTGTCTGAGTTCCACCATCATTACCACTTCCATTTCCACCGACAATCCTGATTTCAAAACAATTTTAGCATCCAAAAACAGCCCAAAGCTAAGGTATCTCGACTCAGACACTCAAGCACGAAGCTGAATTCCTGTCTCTCACCTTAAACCCTGCCCCAACAATCTCGTTGGTATCCAAGAAGAGATAACCACAACATTCCTTGAATCACATTTCATAGCACAATTCCAACCTATAGAGTAGTCTTACTCTACCATCACCAGGGAAAAGTGCAAGACAAGTAAATAATCCAAAAGGCAATGAAATCGCCATGAGGTCGGTGTACAAGAGGCATAGCACAAGAAGGAAACCCAACTAGACATGTACCTTACACACTTGATGAATACATCAGCACCGAAGAGAAAATGATGGGGAACCGCTGCAGTCGAGCCATCACTCGGGAGGTACTGTGTAATATCAAGCATATAATGTGACAAGATAGAAAATGGTCTACATAATCTGACAACCTAATGCTCTGATATCAACTGACAGGACCTGCCACGAATTTCACCCTGAAATCCAATGTGGCCCTGCGGGGCCCACTTTAGAAGAAATTTTACCAAAAATTTGGTAGAACTTCCCCTAAAGTGGACTACCCAAAACCTATCACTCTGCCAAAAAATGAATCAGACGACACATTTCCAAGAACAGCGAAATTTTTAACTGTCGTTTGATTATATCAGATGACAGCGAGAATTAGTCTGTTGTCCAAATTTTCGATTCAATCTACAGTTATTACATTGCTGTTGTTCAATTTTCATTCAGACAATGGTTATATTTTCATGTTGTCTGAGTGAGTTTTTTCAGACAACAGTTATTACATTGACTGTTGTGCAATTACTATTCAGACAATTGTGGTATTTTGATGTTGTCTGACCAATCTAATTCAGACAATAGTTGTTTTTTGCTGCTTTATTATGTTGTGTAACTCTTTCTCAACAATGGCTACAGACAACAGTTATCTATGGATACTTTACTGTTGTGCAATTTATATTTAGACAATGGTTGAGTTTTGATGTTGTCTGACTGATTTTACTCAGACAACAGTTATGAAGTGCTATTTTATTATGTTGTGCAAGTCTCCTTTAGACAATGGCTTCCGACAATAGTTATTTACTGATGTTTTAATCTGTTGTGTAACTCTACTTTAGACAATGGCTATAAATTTATGTTGTCTGAGTTCCACACTAGGCCAAAAGTCAAATTTTTTGACTCCCTGTTTCGACTTTGCCCGCCCATTTTTTGACCGAAATTTAAACTCTTGGATTGTCACAAAACTAATCGTTTTATTTTGGGAAGGCAAAATTCGATGTTCAAACTCAAACTCTCTAACTTCTCTCTGAGGCACAGCTTTCCAACACACTCTCTCTCTCTCTCTCTTTCTCTCTCTCCCTCTCTCTCTCTCACACACACACACACAAACGCCGGACCTTCAAGAAACCACCCATTTATTGATCGTGAACAAGAAACCACAAAGAATGAAAAGCACCGCAACCTCAATAAACATCTCCATCAATCCACAGAGCCTGATCCTCTTGCTCCTCATATGCTCCCTCACAACCTCCGTTTTCAGATCTCTGATCTCTCTCTTAGCGACTTCTCCATCTCTTGAATCACAAAACCATCAACTCCGGTCATCAATTACATAAACAGATCGAAAATCGGAGAAAGTGATATGCGGTTCTCTCTCTCCTTGTTCTTCTTCTTCTTCATTATGAGAGGAATTTGCGGTTATTCTTCTTTTTCTCCCCAAGATCAAGAACTGATAAGCTATCACACGATCCAAGGATCGAAAGCTGACTTGCGTAGGTCCACCAGCGGTCTCGTACATCACCAATCTCGCTTTCTCTGTGACCTCTTCCAACTGGAGTTGGCTTCAGGTTCATTGCAACTTATTCAAAGAGGTAGACTCTCGCCACCGCCTTTCATTCTCTCTGGTTCAAGTTGAAATATCTTTTTTTTTTTTTTGATTTGCATCGAATCGGAGTTGAGCTCAATCTCTATTTAGCTGCTGAGAAACTGGAATATTTGGCTTAATGTTTCTTTTAATTAGGATTGGAAGATTAAGTCTCAATTGCTTTCAATTTTCAGTAATCATTTAGAAAGCTTTGATATTTTACTTGTGTATCTGTTTAATTTTGAAATGCCAATGAATACTGTTGAAGATGAAATTATGTATCTGATACCAATACTGGCAATACAAGATTATGAAATTGCATTAGTTTCGATTAGTTAATGATATTGCTCAGTGTGGTATGATCTGATAATTTTGGTATGCTATTGTTTCTGTGTGAGAATACGAGACCTAAGTATGAAGCATGACCGAGAGAGAGAGAGCGACACAAGCATGTATAGTGGTTCACCTTGCCCTTGAGGCAAGGCTACGTCCACTTAGGGATTCCACTAGTAGTGAGGCCAAGTAGCCTTTGTAGTGATACAAGTATAGGGATCATGGATCCATCCCTTCTAGGAAGGGGATGACTTCCTCTTATAGCTAAAGGAAATCCCCATCTAGTTTACATTTCCGATGTGGGACATAATACACATATTTACTTCTCTTGAAGGCTTTTGGAGAGCATGGGAGGGTGGCCTCCTGGCAAGATACCGGCCGACCTCCACCATGGTGAGGTAGCTCGGGTGTCGGTCTACTGGATGCATATTGTAGGCGGGACCTACCATGTCGCAGGGCCTACCTAAGAGGTTGTTGCTTATGCTTGGCGGTATGTAATATAGGCGGTATGTACAAGTCCCCCAAGTCCCCGAGTAAGAGGCGCTTCTTGGTTGGGGAGTTTAAATATGATGCCGCTAAGTATGAGTGACGACCCTGTTGAACGACATACCCATACTAGTCCCCCAACTCAGTGAGCAAGAAGGGACTCTTCCGGGTCTTGTGAAGTTTCCATGACAGGTTGGTGCCACAGGGCCCATCATCTAGCTAGTACCTACAAACAAGATAGGAGTGTACAAAGAGCATATTGATTGCGCTAGGGAAATCTAGGTGAGATTTGAGTCAAATTCATCAAGGTGCATGAATATTTATATGAGATGCATTATACACATTGTGTGTATGCGCGTATTATGTAATGTTGATATACGACGTATAAGTCGAAAATGCATGTGGTTGTGATAGCATACAAAGTGCATATGATCCATAAATGTGTGATGAACACGATGACACATAATGATGTGTGAATGTTGTATGCATATGATGCACACCTGTTAGGGCTGGGAGTGTAGTTACTCACCTAGTCCCCCAAGTCACGGAGTTAGTAAAACGGGAATTTGGACTTGAGTTTGCTCGTGTCGAGCGGGTGATTGGTTGTATGAGTTTTGTCCTATGGTCTTATTAATGGGATCTAAAATAAATTTGATTGTTGTGATCAAGAATAGGTAAAAAATTTCAATATTTCCATTAATAGACCATAGCATGAAAAGTATGAGCGTGAAGCGATGATAGTCTCGGTCGGGTACTATCTCCACTTGTGATAAGTGGTATGTATAAGTCCCCCAAGTGTATAGAACCATCGGGAGGTGAGATGAATCAAAAGCAAGGGACTGGACCTTGGGTTACCCCTTGGGGATACCTCGCCCGGGGCAAGGATTTGGATGCAAGGGACTGGACCTTGGCTTTTGTAAGGGAGCTACCCTTTAGTGATCCAGTTGGGATACCTCACTCGAGTAGATGATTTATGAGGGCCTGTAGGCCTCGTGTACCCGGTGAGGTGAATGAGGGTTATGACCTCTGATACCCGATGGGGTTGGGCTGAATCTCGTATCCCTAGTGGAGTAGATAGGCTCGTGGCCTCATGCACCCGATGAGGTGAGTGAACCCGTGATCCCGTTGGGATTTGAGAGCTAGGAGTCTCATACTCGATAGGGGGTATTTATGGCCTTGGGTCTCTGGTACCTGATGAGGGTTGGGCTGACTCGGATACCTAGTGGAGTAGATAGGCTCGTGGCCTCATGTACCCGATGAGGTGAGTGAGCCCGTGATCCCGGTGGGATAGATGAGGTCTTGAGCCTCCTTAACCCAATGGGGTTGAATAAGGGCCGGTAGGCCTCCTTGACCAGGTGGCGTGGCCCCGGGTAGAATGATGTAACCCCGTTGGGGTGTTCGGTGGTTTTGGCCTCCGGTACCTCGTGACGTGGCCCCTGGTAGAATGATGTAACCCCGTTGGGGTAATCGGTGGCCTTGGGTTCCGGTACCCGATGGCGTGCCCCCGGGGTAGAATGAGGGATTTGTGCCTTCTAACCCCGTTGGAGTACCTCACATGATTGGACGGTACCGCGCTCTGGGCAAGGATTTTAAGCGCCTCATGTTACACATTGTTAGTGTCATTTGTGTACATGTAGTAATTTAATTGACTTGTAATCAAGTTAAAGTATGACATTAATGTATAGGCACAATTGATATGATATCGAAACTATCACATTTGTAAGCATATGCTTAGATTATAGAAATCATTATTGAAGCATGTAAAGCATTTGATTAGCTCAAATTTAAAAGTGTAAATGAGAACTTATCGTATTAGAGTTGTTTATATGTAGGACTCTATGTCAGCTAGCGAGTACCAATAGTTTATTTGGCCTCATTTGTTAAAGGGGGTACCCAGTTGGGGTGATTGTACCTCACCAAAAATAAATAGGTGATTAGCAATTTGTTTATATAATTTAGATTGACTAAATATAATTTGCTTGTGTATTGTGAACACGTAAGGCTCGAAAAATGCAAACATAAGTAGTGTAGTCACATTTTGCACGTATTCACACCTCAAATGTCATGGGTAAAGGAAGTCACCGACATGAAAGCATGTTTGACATATCATGAAAATGGTACATTTAATTTTGGTATAGTAAACCATGGTTGATGTAATAAGAATGGGTGTATGGCACGTATTATGTGTAGTTATGTATGTAAAACAGAAACATAATTAACATATATTTGTTGATATGTGGTACCAGTAGTATGCATGTGTAAAGTTGAGATAGTTGGCTTGTATGAATTAACATATATTTGTTTCAACAAATCTGACAATATATAATAACTCAGACTTGACATGCATGTAATTAGGGCTGGCATTTTCAACCGAGACAAACCAACCAACCGAATCCGAGCCGAACCAAAAAAGTTGGTAACCGACACTGTCGGTAACCGAACTCTTGGTACGGTACAACCGTACCGACTCCACATACACGGTACGGTAATGGTTTTAATTTTTGTATATACATGGTATACCGTACCAACCGAACTCATATACAATAATTAATTACTCATACTTTTTTAATTTTTTATTCATCTCTCTTCTTCTTTTCTCTTCTCTTTCTTCTTTCTTCTAGTTTTTTATTCTTTCTCTCCTTCTTCCTGGACCGTCACTTCTTCTTCTCTCTCCTCCTTCTTCTTTCTCCTAGTTTTTTATTCTTTCTCTCCTTCTTCCTGGACCGTCACCTCTTCTTCTCTCTCCTCCTTCTTCTTTCTTCTAGTTTTTTTATTCTTTCTCTCCTTCTTCCTGGACCGTCACTTCTTCTTCTCTCTCCTCCTTCTTCTTTCTTCTAGTTTTTTTATTCTTTCTCTCCTTCTTCCTGGACCATCACTTCTTCTTCTCTCTTCTTTCTGGACCCTCTTCTTTCTTCTAGTTTTTTATTTATCTCTCTTCTCTTTCTTCTTCTTCTTTCTGGAGATGCTCTTCTTCTTCTCTCTTTCTCGTTCTTCTTTCTTTTTTCTTCTTTCTGGACTCTCTCTTCTTCTTCTTTTCTCTCTTCTCTAAGCCTCTCAAACTCTTCAAAGAAACGCTCTCTCTATCTCTCTCTCTCTCTCTGCACGGGCCCTCGATTCTCAGCCTCTCTCCGGCCATGATGGGATATATTTCAGTAGCTCTGGTTAAACTGGACTTCCACTCTTCCAGCTCTCTAGCTCTCCCATGACTCTGGGTTTCTGGGTTCAGTAGCAAAAGTGGTAATACAAATTTCTGGGTTTTGGATTCGGTGATTCTTCAGGCTCTATTTCTGGGTTTTGGATTCAGTGATTCTTCAACTCTTCACTTTGTTAGAAACTCGGTTGGAGGACCAACCAACCAATACCAACCGAGCTTCTCGGTATACCGATATGTTGGTATACCGACTTCTGTGGTCGGTAATGGGAGAAGATTTTGTGTACCAAACTAGTCCGGTACGGTAGCTGGTTTTGGACTTGCAGCTCCGGTACCGAACCGAACCCAGCCCTACATGTAATAACAGCCTTAAGCTTGTGCATGTGCACCACGTGGTGGTCTAGTTTAAAAATTTATGATGAGATAAGATACCTATATATGGCAGCTATATTTGAACACCGATACATGATTTTTGAAGACGTAGATCGATGCGTACAGAGCATGCAGAAATTGCAGAAAGAGCAGTACAAGGTTTGTCTGGTCATGAAGATTCTCCCAGAACCCTAGAGGAGAATTTGGAAGAGAGCAATCTCCAAGAGCACGCGGAAGTTCAAGCCGAAGTTGAAGTTGAAGTGGACCTTCCGCAAATGAATGAGGAGGTGCTTCCTGCCGCTGAGCCTCCCGCGGCTCCTGTCGCCGAACCTGCTGTCCATCCTCAGGTTCCTGCCAAACCCTCTAGGCTGGAGAGGCTTGCTCGTGTTATTGAAGTGGCTTCTCCTGGCGCTATAGAGGAAGCTAAGAAAGTCCTTCGCGAGCTTCTGGGTCCTAACTTGCTGGGACCTGGCGCTCTCTAGCGGGCTTGGGAAGCTGTTCGCCTACTTCTCTGTGAAGCAGCTTTAACCACCACGCATCTCAACGCGATAGAAGGCCTGTTGGGGAATCTCCCTGCTCTTTGCAAACAAAAAGCTGTTGCGGAGGCACAGGATAGAATTGTGAAGTTATAGCATCAGGCCCTCGTCTAACAAATGGAGGATCTGCAAAATTCCTAGATGAGCGGGCCTCTCGTCTGAAAGATATGGAGTTTGAAGAAAAACATCTTGAGGCCCAAATTCAGGATCTTCAAGCCCGGTTGGATGCTGTAAGGGCTAGGATTGCACAAGAAGAAGCCCAATTGGACCAACCCCTTACCACCTCTGAAGAGTTAATTCAAAACGTGGCGCAGGCTCATGAGCAAGCCCAACAAGATGAGAAAGTTGCCTTCGTTGCCGGTATCCCTAAGATAGTCATTTCCTGCGCTTGACTTACACAACAAGAAGGCTTTACGCCTCTAGTGTTTTAGGCTCATTAGATTATTATGTAATTCTGAACACTTTTAGCCCAGTAATATATTTATCTATTTTACTTATTTCGGTCCACATACTGACCCAAAGTTATTTTGTCTTCGCAATTATCATGACTTTTTGGATTTGCATTAACTGTAAAAGATAATCTCAAAGATCGAGCGGTTACCTCGCTGAAAACCATTTAGTCTTCCACACGTGTTTACTTTGCTTTCATTTCCGAGATTATGGGATTTAATCTCATTGATGGCGGCGATCTCGAGTCCTCAACTACTAATCCAAGGGCTGAGACCATTCGTGCTGGCCCTATAAATAGTGTGCTAGGAGATAGAAGATCAACAAACCCCAAAAATGGCGCTCCAGATTTTGCTTCTTTTCTCCTCTTTATGAAATCTTCCCCACATGAAATCCCCCTCAGCCTCAAACTCTTAGGCCTTATGGTGAAATCTCAAGCCTGAGGTAGGCCTTATGGCTTAATCTCAGGCAACCTCATGTCTTTGGTTTACTGAAAGCCTGGATGGAACCTATCCAACTTTGGGGATGCTAAAGAACATGAGGCGGCTAGGCATGGGGAATTCTTACCTGAGCGCAAGCCACTTTTGATATCCTTTATGCTTAGTGAACCGGATGAGCGTTTGGGACCTCCCAAGGTCCTGCGCTTTTCTTCGGGACCCTTCCTTTGGGGATCGACCAAACGAACTTTCGTTTTGTCCCTGAAGGGAAAGGGCAAACTGGCTTTCGTGCTCTTCCAAAGTTCGTCCTTAGCAGAGCGTTCAGCGATGGAAGATGGAATGCGGGAAGGAATGCAAGCGAATGCCAGGATTCAAGAGGGTGCGGAGGCCCAAACTGATGTTCAGTTCCTTTCGCTGCCTCTTCTTGAAGAAGATTCAGAAGACTTAACTGTTTGTATTTTAGCCACTTTTGGCCTTGTAACTTCGCGAATGTATTATACTGCTTTTGGCTGCAAAGCCACTTTATGAATACAATGACATTTTTCATTTATTTCCCAATCTTCTGAAAACACTACGAAGCCTCAGGAATAGGCCTCTAGCATATTATTATTATTACTTAACACTTTCTGTCAAATAAATAGCAACGTACAATTTTTTTTTTTTTTTCAAAATGCACAAATTCGGGAATGACAATTATTTATTTGCTTTAAGGTTAATGAGTAAGTAAAAAGGTAAAACTGGTTGACACAAATTACATTTTACATAAAGACATGAAGTATGATCTCCATATCCCGGATAAGCTTACAACATTAAGTGGATTATTCGGGAATGGTAATTGTCATTTGTTTTCTTAAAGTAGAAATGCTAAACAAATTTTGGTCAAAGTGCTAAGTAAAATCACCATATCCAAAATGATTCAAATGCTACATCATTTGGATTATTTGGGAATGGATAATAGGTTTTAACGACTAAAGGAAAGTTCGACGGACTTCAAGGAAGTTAAATAAATGCTTTGGTTGCTGGGTTAATTGAGTTATAGTGTAGTCAATGTACTCATTGATTTAATTTTATTTTAAAGGACTCGAGCGTGTGCACATGAAATTGGAAGAAGTATCGAAAGTCAAAAACGAAGCTAATTGTGGACAAGCACTCCATATCCAGGTAGGCTGAGCTGTCCCTTCCTTGTTAGAGGCTTTTTGGTATATGTGGAATGCTATTCTAAGATAGTATGTTGCCTGTAAATACTTTTTGGTTGTTCATTAGTTGATGCCTCGTGATATATGTGTTTCCATAAATGATATTTGCTGATTACGAAAATCGAGGCTAGACTTGCATGTTGAGATACTGTACCCATTGTATGTTTGTACTTGTGACCTGAAAGTGAATGGGACCTAGACGCGTAGATTCCTAGGGATCCCACGGTGTCGATAACCGTGAACCTCCAGAGGGGGCTGTGCTCCTATGTTTGTCGAGGAAATGTAAGTACAGACAGTGCACCAGTCATAGGAGACTCAGGGCCAGGAAATGGACACTTTTGCTACTTGTAGTTACAAGGACTACAGAGTAGTTGGCCGGTTCTCGAAGGATGACGAACAAGGTCGGTCACCGATTTGTTTGAGTTTAGCCGGCAGGAAAGTATCTCGGAGCTCCAAGTTGTGTGAAGCACTGCATATGCTTTATAAAAGAAATAAATGTTTGTGGTTGCCTATTTTTAAAGTATTTTCGATAAACGTGCACAATATTATGTAGTAAATATTTTCGATTATTATTATTATCTTTCAAACCTAGCATGGTTGTGTCGGCCCTTACTGGGCATGCGAGGACGAAAGCTCACCCCTACAACGGTGTGCAGGTTTTGAGCATGTGGTGGGGAGCGTACAGTGGAGGCACATGGCCTGGCTTGGCGCATTTTTCTTGGACTTTGTTAAAAGAGGGTTTTGGTCATTTATCGAATTTTGAAGTAACTTATTTATTTACCTTTTATTTATTTGTTTTCTACTCACTTATTTACAAAATCTCGGGAGACCCGCAACCCTGGGGCGCGTCTCTCATACTTGTATTTACTTAGTGATTTGTCATTTTCCTAATTGGGCTCCTATTGCAAGCCTAAAACTCTTAGCCCATTTCAAATTCCGCTTTTGAAAATGTGTTGTTTGGTTGCTAGAACGATTTGTCTAAGAAAGTGTTTTGTAAAACAATAGTCTGAACCCAAAAGGCCTTGCGATTTTGGGTTGATGAGTTATCGGGATGTCATTCGTGACATGTCGGTTCCCCATTGGCTCGAAGACGCGGCGCTGTGGGACCCCCTTCTTGCGTCACCACAATCTTTGAGGTGAAAGGCTCTCTTCTCCAATATTCTGTGAATCACATAAGGCCCTTTCCATCTAGGGGTCCACTTGCCTCGTCCTTCCAACTTTTCCCCTAAGGGAAGAACAGTTTTCCAAACCAAGTCGCCCTCCTTATAACTGCGACCATGTGTACGCTTATGATAGGCGCAATCTACCCTATGCTTTTCCTTGATTAAACTGTCCAACGCCTCCAAGCGTTTTTCGTTAAGGTCTTTTTGCTCCTGCCATATAGCCTGGATGTAATCTTCGCCAATAAGTTGATGTTGCTCTTGCATGCGTAAAGAGTGAACATTGATTTCGAGAGGTAGAACTGCATCATGCCCAAACATATAAGAATAAGGCGTCATGGCTTGGGGTTGCGCTTGGACGTGCGGTATGCCCAGAGTGTTTCGTCAAGGGTATAGTGCTAGGTGCGTGGGTTCTTTGCGAGTATTTTCTTCAGAAGGGTGATGACGATCTTATTACTGGCCTCAGGCTGGCCATTTGATTACGCATAGTAGGGAATGGAGTGCACGAACTGGATACCAAGTTCCGTCATAAGTTTTAAGACCTCCCCAGCCATAAAAGCTGCCCCCCCCTGTCCGAGACCAAAACTTCATGAATGCCAAACCTGCACACAAGATTGTGGAAAATAAACTGTCGAATAGTGGCTGCGGAAGCTTCCTTTAGCGGTTCAGCCTCTACCCATTTCGTAAAGAAATTGGTGGCCACGATGATGAACTTGTGTTGTAGAGAGGAATGAGGTTGAATTATGCCAATCAAGTCCAATGCCCAGCCTTGCGCGGGCTAGCGCTTGATAATGGGTTGTATGGGATATTGGGGATATGCTTAATTGGTCCATGCGCCTGGCACCCTTTCGCAAACATGATGCAATCCCATAGAATACTAGGCCAGTAATAGCCATATCTTCTGATCAACCAACGCATCTTCGGTCCAGCCTGATGTGCACCACACACACTAGCATGCGCCTCTCGCATCAGGCTCTTTGTCTCCCTTCCATATACACACCTGAAGTCGATGCCATCTTCGCCCCGCCTGCGTAATTCATCATTCTTTAGAAAATAATTAGGTGCGAGATAGCGAATCTTCTTCTCAGTAAGTTGGTCCGGGTGCTTGAGGTATGCAATCAGAGGAACACGCTATTCCATGTCTATATTGCAATAGCTGGGTCTTCAGGAGGGTTAGTCCTAGTGATCCAGGAAGGTAAAGTCTGTCGTTCCACTTTCAAAATCTGTTCGCGAACCCCATCCTTCAAAGTGACCCCTATAGCTAATTGGGAGAGTTTGTTCGCGGCAAAGTTATGTCCTCGGGGAATATGCTCTAGGTCCACATCATCAAATTGTGTGAGCAATTCGAGCGCTCTGTCCAAGTATGGAGTGAGCGAGAAAATTGTGCACCTAAACTATTCGCAAAGTTGGTTAATGACAAGGAGCGAATCCCCAAGGACCTATACATCACGAAATCCCAACCAAGCAGCACTTTTAGGCCAATGATGAGGGCCTCGTACTCAACTTGGTTGTTTGTGCAACGAAACGTTAACTGAAATGAATAAGAAAAGCGATCCCTCACTGGATTCTCCAAAATAATACCAGTGCCTGCCATCGCTTCAGTTCTAGATCCATCGAAATATAAAACCCCAGGCTGCAATGCCACAGTCGCCTGATATAATTGAGCATACTCAGACATGCAGGCTAAATCGGATCAGTTTAGCGAGCCCGCCCCAACCTCTAAATCCCAGACTTTTGGGACATCTAACAACAGATGGTGGGCTAGAAAGTCTGTAATGGCCTGGCCTTTGACGACCTTCTCTGGTACATAATGTAAGGAGAATTTCGAGAGAACCAGTATGCATTTGCCTATACGGCCCATAAGTATAGGTCGTGAAAGCATGTATTTGACCAAGTCCGTCTAAGCTGTGATACAAGTGGTGAATGATAACATGTAATGGCATAGCTTACATGCGGAGAAGTATATCATTAGACACAATTTCTCCATTGGGGTATACCTGGTCTCGCAATCTGTTAAGGTCCGGCTGAGGTTAAAGATAGCGTGTTCTACCCCTTCTTTGTCATCTTGTGCTAACAAACAGCCAATGGAAGTCGGCAGCTGATATATATAGCTTGAGTGGGTATCATGGTCGTGAAGGGACAAGAACCGGCAGACTCGCGAGGTAGGCCTTGATTCTGTCGAAAGCCTCTTGATGCGTATGTTCCCACACAAACTCATTTTCCCCCTTAAGCTTCAGCTACGAGGAGAAAGGCTAGATTTTGCCAGCGGAATTGGAAATAAACCGTCATAGAAAGTTAATCTTGCCTAGCAGCCTCTGTAACTCTTTCTTGGTCCGCAGTGGTGACGCATTGATGACTACACTGGCTTTGTCTTCAGGCACCTCGATGCCTCTTTGGTGGACAATAAAACCAAGAAAATCACCAGCTTGGACATCAAACACGCACTTGGCTGGATTCATCTTTGACTTGTGCAGGCGCATGCGCTGAAAAACCTTTCTTAGGTATGTGATGTGGTCTCCCCGATTTTTGAACTTAACCACCACATTGTTCATGTAAACCTCCAAGATCTTCCCCAAAATGTTGTGGAAGATTAGGTTCATCGCTCGTTGGTATGTAGCTCCTGCATTCTTCAGTCCAAAGGGCATAACCATGTACTCTAACACCCCCGTGAAGCCAGGGCACCGAAAAGCCGTTTTGTGTCTATCCTCCTCTATGACTGTAATCTGGTGATAGCCTCATGTCCCCTCCATAAAGGACAAAAGCTCATGGCCAGCTACCGCGTCTACCAGCATATCCGCCACCGGCATAGGTAGACGTCCTTAGGCGTAGCGACATTGAGATCTCTATGATCGACGTAGAGTCTCATTTTGCCATTCTTCTTATGAACTGGCACGTTGTTAGAAAGCCACTGATTGTACTTGGCTACTCTGATGATCCCTAACTTGTGCATTTCTCGACCTCTTCCTTGACCGAAACTTGGGTCTCGGAGTTCATTCGCCGTGGTTCTTGTTTCACAGGCTTCTTGTCAGGTAACATGAGTAGCTTGTGGTATACTAAGTCAGGTGATAGGCCCGACATATCCTCATATTTTTCAGCAAAACAGGCTTTATCACTACTAGAATAATGTCATTAGACATCGCCATTATTAAATCAGTTAGTATTGCACCTGATGTTAAAAAACATGTTAACATCAGTTTGTGAAAAAACCAATTCTATTGTTATTGTGGACATCAGTCACCAAATTAAACGATGAGAAAAGTTTGGTTCAAAAAATTATAAAAAAATGCGGAGGGACTGAGTTTAAAACTTTGAGAACCGCAGAGACCAATTAATTCTTTCTCTAAAACTTTCGAACCCTAGAAAATAACGACTCTCATAATCTGACTTCAGCAGCTTATTCACCTTGCCGACCTGTTAATGTCTAAAAGTCTGGCGGTAGCCGGACCTTAGTTAACGCTGATCCGGTGGGCGGATCGATACTTGTGCTTATGTTGTAGTTCCCGTTACCTGTCAAGTAAAATACAACGGGCGTCAGAGGGAGACCGCGCTGGGCGGTCTTCAACTCTCCGATGCCTAAGTTAGTCAATGTATTTATGTTGACAAAGTAACAGTAGGTAAGTATTGAATGCGTAATTAATGAGGAGAGAGGAGAGAACCTTTTATAGGTGAGGAAGAGACTGATCTTGTCTTTGTTTTCGATGTGGGACTGATATGCTTCAGTTCTCAGTTTCAGAAGCTTCTGATGCCATCTTGGCGCTGCGCGTGGCGGCGCGTCGGTGGCGATCTGGAGGTGGTCCGATGCTGAGGTTGTAGCCCGTCTGGCGGTGTGTCTGCATGTCATTCCTTTGGTTGGAATTAGTACCTTTAGCGGTACAATGAGCATGGCCCATTATAGCTAATTATGCTTGCAAATGTACATGTATGTACAAGTCCCCCAAGTCCCCAGTCAAGGAGGGCAATCTTGGTTGGGGAGTTGTTCGGCGGTTTGAAGCGTTTTCCTCCGCTAGACTTGCAAGAGCATAATTAGCGTCAGTGCGTTGTCAACCGTTGGTTTTACTGAGCAAACGCTTTGTACCCTTTCGGGTGGGCCCCTGCTGGGCCCCCCAGGGAGTCCCCCACTCCCCGGCGAAGATAGACCTCCGGATGGTCGATAAATTGTTTGATGAGGGGGAGCTGCACGGAGCAGTGGGTGTTGGGTAGCGAGCCCAATGTTTAGCAC
>JANPXK010000326.1:0-26881 GCA_024704745.1 Rosa lucieae | reverse complement strand
GAGATCAAATTCTTAATTTCACTACCAAAGAAATCAAGGGAAACTGAAAGATTGAACCTTTTTATAGTCATAGAAAACCCATTTCATCATCCGTCAGACTCAATCCCCTAAACCTTACCAAACCTCACAACTACACCCTCAACAAACCCAATTCACCAAAATGACCACATTTAGGCAAAACTCCACAAACAGAATCAAAAACCTCATAAAGATTCCAGCTTTAGAAAGATTGAACTAGGAAGAGGAAGATTTGAACGAACCTGTTGAGCTGAAGCTGAAGCAACAAAGCACAAATAGAAGGACAGTGGCAAAGCCGGTTAACTTGGACAACAGAAACCCCATTTTTCCTGTTAGATTGTCCTCGAATGTCTGTGTTCAACTCTTGGGGACCACAATCACAAACAGAAACAAGCAAGCAAGAGATGAAGAAAGAGAGTGAAAAGAAACTAGTACGCGGAAGCTGGTTAGTGTGTGCCAATCACTCTGCAAGTCTCTGCTTGCCAAGTGCCATTGTCGGGTAAAACAAATACTAAAACTTAATTGGCTTTTAGTCTTACGATAAATTTTTCCTTTTGTTTGATAAATAAAATTAATTGCGTCTTGCACTAAAATATGCGTTACAGTTGTGAAGCTTCTTGATAACAATTCGCAGTTTCACACTGACGGACTCGCCCTAAAAAACGAAAAGAAGAAAATGGAAGGAAAAAAAAAAGGTTTTGGACTGTATTTGTCAATTGGAAACCTCTAGAAAAACTACTGCAGTCAAATTCAACTGTATGTGATTGATCCATTGTGGTCTTTCCACTTTGTTTCTTTCCACATTTTCCATTTCAGACTATGATCTTAGAGTTTCAAGCTATCGAAAAGCTTACACTTCTAATAATACATTTAGCTTTATTAGATTCATGTTCCAATGAATGAATCCAATCTAATCTATAGTAATATGGTGGCGCATTTTGTGGCACCATTTCTGTTTTACTTATTGTGTGACAATGACTGGTTCTACATGCTGAAGTACCGCTATTGTGCTTACATTATAATGACTTTCCAAAAAAAAGCACTCGATCTATTACATACTCCATTCTTTCTTACAAGTATTGTATAATTACAATAAGGATAAGATCACAAGTCAGGGCATGCCAATCTTCTCCCTTTTCAAACTTTGTATGACAAGGTTTTGAGAAGGGGGTATTGCAAAGTTTTTTTCGTAAACGTACTGGCAAGCATCTTCTCACTTAAAAGAAATACAACACTTCGTTTAATGAGGTAAAGAAAATAGAAAAGTTTTACGATACATGAAGTATATTTAATTTGTTACAGAGGTGGACTATTTCAATACAGAAATATAATTGTTTCAAACTAGTCTACCACTGTATGAAACCAGTTTACCTTTGAATCGAATTAATATACTCGATGTACCGGTACAGTTATTTACTGTAGGTGAACCCAAGAAATTGATATCAAAAGTTTATAGAACATTTAAGGGGAAATCATGCCATGATTTGTGGATTATGTGTGAGGTTGTGGGTGAATGGTGGTTTTGGGTCATGAGTTTGGAAAGTTTGATAGGTAAATTATGACCACTGCGCTGTGATGCATCTTTACAAGTAACCGTTTGTCGTTAAAGAGTCTCATAAAAAGTAAAATACAAAAGAATGACATCTGATGACCATAATAAAAAAAATAGAAACACCTATGTCAGTTCAACAAGTAGTATAATAATAACACCCCTAAGAGTCGACAATAAGAATCGTTTTTTAGAGTACACTACAAAGCTCACCCTTAAAACGAGCAAACCACCTATCACACTCCTATCACATGTACCTTTTAGTAATACGCTGAAATAAAGAAAAATTAGAGCTCAAAAGATGACTAAATGTGACAAAGAATCCTCTATCTTCCTTTGCAATCTTTCCCACTAAAAAAAAAAATGTCCTCTTTTTATTTTTTAAACAAAAAGAGAAAGGCCCAACACTAAATTAAAAAATGAAAACATGAACCCAATATGGACCCAAAAGCCTCAACAAGGCCCAACTTAGAGAAACCCTAGCATCCCAATACCAAGCCCAAACAACCCAACTAAGACAAACTCTAAAGGAGAAGTCAATCTCCTCCAAGTGCTGCCACTGCCATTGTAGTCCACCGCCACCCTTGTCATCTGAAATCGACCATGTGTATGACTATGTACCCGTTGGCACAACCACCACCACTGAAAGCAACAATCGTACCACCCACCAACCAAGGCAGAGAATCTATAGTTAGTTCTGACCCAGAGCAGACCAGTGCCACTTCTGTGCAACCCGGACCACCCCAGCCTGCCATAAAAAACATATAATTAAATAACTTTTACCAACGATCATTTCTTCATCAGTCATCAGTCATTATAGAATCACTTATTCGATGCGATTGTAGAGAGTCTTTGACTTTAGTATTCTTTTGTTGTGTATTTTTGAGCGAAACAAGAGATGAAAGAAGGTTAGAATAACCCCAAGAGATCATCTAAAAGTACAAAAGTTCCCAATAATCATCAAATAATTCTTTTCCGATGAAATCCGATGCATTATTAGGGGTTGATTGCACTCCAAATATTCTCATTCCACTGCTTGCCGGTGTCATTTTGAAGCCATTTACTAAATATTAGAAACAAAATTGCAAAGCATGTGTAATGTACGTAGTATATTTAGAAAAATAGAAAAATTGTGAGCAGCGCCCGGAAAAAGGAAAGGAAAGCAGCCCCCCAAAACAGACGAGTCAGCGATTTGACTTCCCCCTCCAATTCCAAGCAAATTCCGAATTCCCTAGTTTCCGATATGCCCTAACACAGAAAAGTCCTCTTCTTCAACCCTTAAACCATTTCAAACCTAATTACTTTTCCCACAAGAATCCGGGTTTCCCATAATATGGGACATTAAAGTATGCATTTTTAGACCTCATTTTCTTCTTTCCCCTAATTTATCTTCCATTTCGACGACGACGACGACCTCCATGGCTGCTGCATCTGAAGCTAGCGCCCAACCCATTGGCGCCACCGAGATTAATTGGGACAAGTATGTTTCTTTCTCTCTATTTCATCAATTCCCAAATCCCCATTTCATTGATTCGTAACTTGTATTGAGTTAATGTGTAATCTTGAATTAAAGGGGTTTCTGAAACTGGGTTTGTGTTTGATATGGATTTGGGTTCTTGAATTGTTGAATGTTGGGTGATATATGTGTTGGGTTTGATAGAATTTTATGTGGGTGGAGCTGGATTGTTGAACAAACTTGCTGTGGAATCTTGAATTAGTTGGAGGGATTCTGAAACTGGGTTTGTGTGTAATATGGGTTTGGGTAATTGATTGATTGAGTGTTTTGTATCCCAAACTTATGATGCAGGCTAGATAAGACTAAATTTTATGTGGTTGGAGCTGGATTGTTTACAGGGGTCACAGTGGCACTGTACCCAGTTTCTGTGTGAAAACCAGGCTACAAGTTGCTACAAGTGAATCTGTAGAGAGAAATGCATTGTCTGTAATCAAAGGCATTTGGAAAGCGGATGGTGTTCCTGGTTTGTATAGGGGTTTGGCACAGTCATAACTGGGGCTGTTCCGACTAGGGTTATATTGATGCTCTTGAGACCACAAAGGTGGCTGCTTTCAAGTTGGTTGAGCGAGCCATTCAAATTTTCTGACCAACGCAGGCCGCTTTGGCTAATGGACTGGCTGGAATGACTGCTTCGCTTTTCTCTCAGACCATCTTTGTTCCTATTGATGTGGTAACTGCTAGTTTCCTTTCTAGAACATGGTTTGTGTGAGTTTTGTTTCTGGGGTCTGAGATGGTAAGTTTTTGTTTGGTGGGTTTTGTGTAGGTTAGTCAACGGTTGATGGTGCAAGGCTATTCAGGGCATGCAAGGTACACTGGGGGGATGGACGTTGCTCGTCAGATTTTGAAGACAGACGGCATCAGGGGATTTTATAGAGGATTTGGACTTTCCATTATGACCTACTCTCCATCCAGTGCTGTATGGTGGGCTAGTTACGGTTCAAGCCAGCGCCTAATCTGGAGGTGAGATGTGATGATTTTTTTCCTGTTAAGTAATAATGCTGGATGAGCTTGTCTGTCCCAAATGACTAAAACTCAGTCAAGTTATTTTAACTATAGGTATGTGCTGTTCATATTTTGTACCTTTAGAATTTATGGTGGCCATTTTATTGTCATTTCTTCTGTTAAAGATATGAGTTCAATGTCCTGTGCGGCTTTTACTAGGGAAGGTCTCACTTAGATTTACAATTGGAGAACGTTTTCGAACATGATAATTATGCTGGTAGTAATCATCATGCATTGTGACTTTGTTGGTTGTTAACTTGTGAGGGCTTTCTTTTTCTGTGTATTTTAAATAAGCCAGCTGGTTGTATAGGAAGTCTGAAGTCCAGTATGCCAATTGATTTTCTGTGAGTTGATTAATGGAGTTCATTCCTTTTAGGCATAGAAAAAGTTAACGAGTTTAGGTGAATCAAATACTCTTTCGTCAACAGTTCAAGTTCTTAATTGCTTGAAAATATATATATATATATATATCTCACTATTGTATTATTCCTATTCATTGAGCAGTTTCTTAGGCCATGGCTCAGATGAAGCTCCCCCTAGCGTGGGGAAAATAATGTCAGTTCAAGCTACTGGTGGGATTATTGCGGGTGCAACAGCTTCCTTCGTAACAACTCCTTTGGACACAATCAAGACACGCTTACAGGTATTCATATAACCAATTGAAATATGTGGTTACCTTGCAGCTTGCTATCTTCATTTCTCCTATCTACTTTGTGTCTTCTTCTCATAATTGCTGCCGTATTATAGGTCGGACACGAAAAGAGACCCACTACAAGTGAAGTTATTAAAAGCTTGATCAAAGATGATGGTTGGAAAGGTTTTTACAGGGGACTAGGTCCAAGATTTTTCAGCATGTCCGCATGGGGCACTTCGATGATATTGGCTTATGAATATCTGAGTATGGGCTCTTACCTTTATGCTGCCTTATTACACTTGGGTCTCCTTCTCAAGATATTTTTGTTACATCTTGTTTACCCGAAATGGTTCAACTTCTAGGTTCAGTTTACTTTTAACATATAGTATAGGGAGTTAGAAAAGTTCTGGAAATACCAGCATCCTGTTATTTGGCTTGTTAAGCACGATTTACAGAAGCACATTTAATATTCTGATGTCTGTTTTCTTGTTATTTCAGAGCGAGTATGTGCAAAAGATGAATAGATGTCAGTCTACTATCAGTCTACAACCTTTTCTTCTCTGAACTCTCATGCAAGTATAGATATTTGGTTCCGGGGTTGGCTAGTAATAAGCAATCAAAAGGCTGTTACTTTGATTTTGAATCCAGACCCGAGATCTTGAAAAACTCATTATGATACTGACTTTCAGAGAGATCTTGTAATTCTTTGAAGAATTTTACTTAGATCCTTATATTACCCGTAGGATTTAATTGAATTGATTTGAGCAATAGCAACCCACATTTTTTCTTCTGTACCGCAAGTGTATCTGAGCAAGAGATTTTGACTACTGATACAGTTATTTCACTAATTTCTTCTTCTGTATTGTTATCTGGATATTGAATTTGTTCACCAGAAAGATTATGATGATAGAAAATGTTCAACATTTATAGCTCAAATGTTTGATTCATGCTGTTATCAGTTATCTACAAAGATTACTTTGTTAGAATTTTAGTTTCTGAACCATAAAAACTCCAAATTATGTACGGGGTTTGAAACTTCGAACTACTTTTGTCAAGTTTTGGCTGTCTTGCAATGAGTCGGATAAATATTTTCAAGACGAAATATATCAAATCTCACTGCAAAAATAGTGAGAAGTAGTTTGCACCAATACATGGACAAATCACCTGGACATACCATTTACATCTAGTGGCTTATTAGACTTGCCAGTCCTGCTAATCTCAACCTCTAATTGGCTTCTCCAATACAGCTGAGAAGAACAGCTCATCTCCAAGCTTATCATTCTTGGGTATTACCCTCCATAGCAGTGGCTTGTAGCCTAACCTGTTAAACTCCTCCAAATACAGCTTCATATCCTCTTTATGACAGAAGAACCTGTCTATCCAAAGAAGACCCTTTGGCCGAAGGACGCGATCCCAATCAAACAGAACAAATTGAAGGAGTTCAATTCCTATCCAGCCATCCAAGAACAAGGTGGAATGGATAATGTCAAGGGTATTGTCAAAGAAAGGCAATCTTGAGCCAATTGATATGTAAAGGGGAAGAAGGCCTCTTAAGGCTATGACCTCATTGAAAGGAGCACCTAAGTTTAGTGTACTTGATGCAATGGTGACATTTTTTTCCCTCATCACAGCAGCAAAAGTACCAGTTGTAGGGCTATAGTCTAGGCCGATTCTTATCTCCCCCGGCTTTAAACTAAGGACTTCATCAATGGTGAACTCTGCTGATACAGACTCATTCGTAGGAACATTCCACCCACGTTGTGAAATGTTGAAACAGCTTGAGCATTTGAAGAACCCTCTTCTGTCTGCGGTTTCTTTAGAAACAAGGCAAGAGTAGTCTTTGCACTTGTAATTGTTCCATAAGATGTTGGCATCACTAGGTTGAGTCCAAAGGGAGGCGTTTATAGGAAATGGCTTAGTGTAGTGTGGAGGTGATTTTGTGAAGCATCTTCTTCTTGGCAATGGATCACAACCGTGAACTATAAGCTTCTGAGCTATTTGCGAATCATCTGGACACGCACTGTGAACCTTGTAACTCATAAACCGGTCCAAGATGGAGGCCATTTTGGCACAAGCCAACCCAATTGATGGCGTTAGTGCATCCACCCCAAGAAAATTTTTCTTCCCAACTAGCCTGTTTGGTTTTGGTGAAATGTAACTACGAATCTCACCTGAGTTGAAGACATTCCCACTCATAAACTGTTCTTCGGCTTCACCTTCTTCGGGATCACTGAAATCTTCATCCACATTGCTTAACTCATTATTAGCAGAGGGAGAATTCTTACTGCTCTCTGATAAGCTAACAGCAATTTTGTCCAAAGAAATGGCAATGTAAAGTACCTGCTCTGAAAACTTTGTGATCACTTTTGATTCTGAAGTTTCATTATGCAGCTGCTCCAGTAAAAAACCCAGTTTGATCTGCAAATGAGAGATTTCGTTACGCAGCGAATCAGGTAAAGCAATTAGGCCATGGGAGAGAGAGATGTTGGAGTTAGTAGCAAAGATGGATGGTTGATACGAACTATTGAAGCCGAAAATGAAAACTGTAAGGGGGCTGACAAGGAGAATAGCACATAACATTGTGGAAAGAAGGCATTTAAACGGCTTAGAGGCGCTTTCCTTCTGCATTTCTAAGATGGTTGTTATCTTTCTTGAATTTCTCTGAAAACTGACAACCATTTGAACGTTGATTCAGTCTTGGAGCTCGCGACTTGGAAGATCAGTGACGTTAGGGTCTCTTATTTTTCTATTGCAATTTTTTATCTTCTCTAGATCTGTAGCATACGTTATAGTCAGTTTGCTTGAACCCTAAGTTATACCTCGGCATCTTGATCTATGATATTATTAAACTAAAATCATTGCCATATTTCCCCGGCAACAATTTTGCCATTTCAAATCCAATAGTATTGATAAAGATGCACAGCAATTCGGCAACCATATAGAGAAATGGAGACTCGTGCAGATTTTCATGAGACTAAAACAAGAGCTGCTTCACAATAGAAACTCATAGTGAACTCAATCGATAAATAAACACATAACAACATTTTCAGAGTGCGTAAGCACTTGTACAAAATTGATGAGTCCAAACATTATACGAAATCACTTCTACTAAAAAGCTATTAAATTCTTCAAGATCTTCATGTGGTTGAAGATTGTTAATTCTCATTTTGTCCAAAATGTGACTGATAGTACAAAGAGCTGCACCCATGTTAATTACGACCCTCCTCATCCTCTTCTTCTTCTTCTTCTTCTTCATCATCATCATCCCCATCAGAATCACCCTCATCATCTCTAGTTGCCTCTGCATGTTCCTCTAGCGAAGCAGAGAGTGCCGAATCCCCAGCCTTGTCTCCCTTCTCTTCTTTCTCAGTCGCAGTCTTCATCGATTTACCTGCATTCATCTGTTGCAGTACAAATTTGAGACCACAACATCCACAATTCCATCAAAACTTACACATACACGAAAAACCTCGAAAACCAAACAGGGTGTACATATCAAAGCACATACAGCTCTTAGCAGAGTCCTCCTATCCCTCTCTCTTGCATTCTTGATAGCCTGAAAAACAAATTCACAATCCAAACCCATCAACACGAATCACTAAAAATTATAAAATGCTTCGGATTATCACACTCGCAAAATTGTATCAATTAATTCATGAATAATTAGAATCGAAACAAAACCTCCTGGAGCTCCTTCTGCTCGGCTTCAACCTCGGCGGGGTCTTTCCCGACGATCCGCTCGTTGCGACAACAACACTTGGCGCAGACGCCGTGTTCCTTGGCGCAAGGCTGACAGAGCTTGTGGTGGTGGGACGGCGGACGGCGCGTTTGGTACAACGTTGGCACTTGGTCGGTTCCGTTAGGGGCTTGTACTTGCCGTACTTGCGCTTCCACTCGATCTGTTCCTTGCAGCGTTGGCAGACGCCGGTGATCTCCGACAGCGGCCGGAACCGGCCTCCGACCTCGGTTTCGTTGATTTTGACGCCGGCGTTGGGTTTCCAAGCGAACTTGTTCTTGTGCCGACCGTTGATCATCATCACTACACAGCAAAACCAAATCGTTTCGAGACTTGTTCACCTGTCAATGGCTGCTTCCGAAAACAGAGAGGTGACTTTAGGGTTTAACGTCGATTTTGAAATCGGGTTTTTCCGGCCCGAGTGTGAGTTGGGTAAATGGGATTTTGCTGAAGGTGATTTGGGCCCACGGTTTGGCCCAAATAATATTTATCATGTTCTCGAAGCTTGATCGAATTGGCTTATCTCAATCTGATTGCATTCTTCAAATCTGATTAAAATTAAATTTGTGTTAGTCTGCTGAACCGAGGCCCGTTCCAAAGCGGACGTCCGCACTTTGCTAAAGTGCGGACGGCGACGCAGCAGTGGCGTTCTAGGTTGCGACGGCGGCTCGGGGCTTGGCGGACGGTTCTGGGCAGCGTTCAAGGTCGGATGAGGTCGGAGTTGCAGGTTTCTGGGCAGTGCTGCAACCACGTCGCCGGCGACTCCACCAACTGTAGACCGGTTTGTCCGGCAAGCCCCGCCCCTCCGTCGGGCCCCGAGCCGAGCTGCAGCGTCGACGTTAACAACAGTGCAGACGTCATCTTTGGAACCGCTCCGCTGCTGAACCTACTACTATAAGTTTATAAGTTTATTGTGTCGGTCTAGTCAAGTAACATTTGGTCTAGACCGTCTCTCATCTATAAGTAGGTGGTAATGATTTAGACTTACAATAGACTAGTTGTTGTATATAATTTGTTTATTTGATAAAAAAAAAAATCCACGGTTATTGAGTAAACTCAAGTTTATGTCAGCTAGAGCTTAGCGGTATGTGTTATGTGAATGGCAGCAATGTCATCACTATGCAAAGCTCTCCTAGTCTCCCAGGACTGACATAAGCAAACATAATGGCATCAGTATTTTGACTATGATCAATTCCAAGAAGGTGACCTATTTCATGTGCAACCACCCATATATATCAAGTCAAATTGGTTCCCACTTTGGTGGCCTAGAACTCCAATCCACAGCAGCATTCAGATGTAGCCTTCCATCCGTGGGTGGACTTGCATATGCTAAAGCTCCTTGTTCCCAATATGTCTCTATCGCTATGGTCTCGTTTCTGAAAGCTGATAAAAAGGTCAACTGGAGAGGTAGGCACAACTCGCTGAAACATAAAATTAGAAACCTTAGCGGCTTAGCCTATAGCTGGAACGGATAGTGAGTGCTTGTGACAATGCGAAATTTCCAACTTTGGCTTGAGATGGTACTTTGTGGCTGGCCATTTCTTGAATCCTAGTTTATAAAGGACATGAAAGAAACCGATTGGAGCACCGAGTGAGTGCATCTCACTGGCAAGATTTTTGATCTGTAAGCTCACGCCTAGGAGTGGCTATTAGGTTGAGGGCGTCCTGATGGAGCTTTCCTGTAACATTCAAATGATAGGTTTTGTGCATGGAATATCTTCAAAGCCGATTCTAAAACCTTATCATTATAATTTGCAGTGTACGTGGTTTAGATATCCAAAGGACCTCAAGTAGCTCCTATCCTCTTCACGTCTTTTTGTTCCGTCGTCTCATTTGGTTCGCAAAAATGAAAATAATTCCTTTGTCTATCCAGTGAGAAGGGAAATTAAATTTCTCAAAAACTTTCCATTTCATTATTAAAAAGTTTGTAGTTAATACAATAAAATAATATGTTGTGAATAAAAATGAAAGGAAATAAGGGGCAAAGTGATTCCTTTGTGGTTTGGAATGAACCACATTTCCCCTTATTTTCCATTCCTTGAAGAAATTATATATTTTCCTTTTGCATCCCAGACGCAAGAAAAGATCAAGTTTTCTTTCCTGATGCTTACCTTTCACGAACCAAACAAGTCTTTAGAGTAAACTTAGTTGGCTGCAAAAGCCTACACAAAAATTGTTAGAAGGGGGGAAGTATAGCTGCTAGCCTGCCACACGAACAAGTCAAAAACAATGATTCTAGCCATTTGCTAATATTTGTTGTTTGTGAGAAATTATTGGAAATTCTTCTATGCAATGGTGGTGCAAGTGACTTAACACTTATAAGATGATCCTCAAGACTTGATATTTATAATCAACATTTTTTAATAACCAAAAAATAGATTTGATGTAATCTAAGCATCATTTATGTTGGTCCAAGTACACGTTGGTACTCTTAATCATTTCTCGAGAAATTGCACATTCAACATTCAAGATAAGTACTATACAACCCCCCCCCCCCCCCCCCCCCCCCCCCCAATATGAACAACATATTCATATGATCCATTATGTCTGGTTCATTTGAATTGATCAAATTTTGGCCAAGATTATTAGGCACAACCCCTCCCCCCCCCCCCCCCCCCTCAAGTAGCTCCTATCCTCTTCACGTCTTTTTGTTCCGTCGTCTCATTTGGTTCGCAAAAATGAAAATAATTCCTTTGTCTATCCAGTGAGAAGGGAAATTAAATTTCTCAAAAACTTTCCATTTCATTATTAAAAAGTTTGTAGTTAATACAATAAAATAATATGTTGTGAATAATAAATGAAAGGAAATAAGGGGCAAAAGTGATTCCTTTGTGGTTTGGAATGAACCACATTTCCCCTTATTTTCCATTCCTTGAAGAAATTATATATTTTCCTTTTGCATCCCAGACGCAAGAAAAGATCAAGTTTTCTTTCCTGATGCTTACCTTTCACGAACCAAACAAGTCTTTAGAGTAAACTTAGTTGCTGCAAAAGCCTACACAAAAATTGTTAGAAGGGGGGAAGTATAGCTGCTAGCCTGCCACACGAACAAGTCAAAAAACAATGATTCTAGCCATTGTTGCTAATATTTGTTGTTTGTGAGAAATTATTGGAAATTCTTCTATGCAATGGTGGTGCAAGTGACTTAACACTTATAAGATGATCTCAAGACTTGATATTTATAATCAACATTTTTTTAATAACCAAAAAATAGATTTGATGTAATCTAAGCATCATTTATGTTGGTCCAAGTACACGTTGGTACTCTTAATCATTTCTCGAGAAATTGCACATTCAACATTCAAGATAAGTACTATACAACCCCCCCCCCCCCCCCCCCCCAATATGAACAACATATTCATATGATCCATTATGTCTGGTTTCACCACCCCCCATATGAACAAACATATTCATATGATCCATTATGTCTGGTTTCATTTGAATTGATCAAATTTTGGCCAAGATTATTAGGCACACCGCACCTTGAAGTGGTGATCAACCCCCCCCCCCCCCCCCCAATATGAACAACATATTCATATGATCCATTATGTCTGGTTTCATTTGAATTGATCAAATTTTGGCCAAGATTATCAGGCACACCGCACGTTGGAGTGGTGATAAGGTCAACAGTATCGGAATCCACCTTTCTGGTAGATGATAATTTTTTTGGAATGTTCTTAGTGCATATTCGAAGCTGTTGTTGAGAGTTTTGGAGTTTCTCAAACCACCGTCGACATTTAGGTATCCGAACAACGTCAGGTATCTCCTAAGTTCTTCACGCCTTATTGTCTTTGTCTGGCCATCCATACCCTGGCTAAACTCGACTATTGCATAAGCTTGCATGTCAATTGCTAGATGGGGAATAAGTAAAGCTACCAGAAGAAAAAGATTGGAAATTGTTATAAACTAGAGAATAAGAGAGAGATAGAAGAGAGAAACAGAATATGGGAGGAAGTAGAAGTGTGTGTTTCATTCTCATTAGACCCCTTTATATAGGAGTAGTGTTTACATCATAAGGACATAACTAATGAGTATTTACAGTGGACAACCACATATATATAATATTTACAACAGAAATAAAATTTTTGGCCATGGCTACAAATATTATTTGTTATCTCCAAAAGTTACAACCCAAAGCCTAAATATATACTAAGAAGTCAAAACTTGTAAAAGTAAAATGGAATTGGAAATTGGTCTATTAATTTCATTTCATAGCCTCTTTATATAGGGAGAGAATTATAACGGAAATATCAATTACAATGATGACATTAACTACTGATTGGTCCTTGATCCATGCTGATTGATGGTGATTGCTAATTACTTGATTCCCTCTTCGTCAATCACTTTGACGAAGGTACATAATGTGTTTTTCCTTTAACACTCCCCCTTGTGCCAAGTCAAAGATGAAATGGTGCATGAGTTGTTGCCTCACTAAAAACCTCACCAAGTAACAATAAAAACCCTGTGGGACAAAAAATTCACATTGGTCGAAGGAAAAGAGCACAACGCACCTTCTACATTTGAGGATGACATGTGTGTATTAGACTCCCCCTGACGTCTACACCTCCCCCTGATACTTGCATTAATCAAGGGAGTTTGGAAAGACTTCGCATTCCTATGTTTTTCACATGTTTCTCAAATGTGGCCTTGGGCAATGATTTGGTGAACAAATTTGCCACATTCTCCTCAGACCTTACTTGATTCACCTGAATGTTGAGGAGAGCCTGTTGTTGCTGATTGTAGAACAACTTTCGCTATAAGTGTTTTGTGTTATCACCCTTAATATAACCCAGCTTCATCTGTTCGATGCAAGCTGCATTGTGTTCATAAATGCAAGTAGGCTCTTCAGTGGTAGAACTCAAACCACTAGTCCCTCGAATATATGTAATGATAGTTCTTAACATACACACTCACGAACCGCCTCATGTAGAGCAATGATCTCTTAGTGGTTCGAGGAGGTAGCTACAAGGGTTTTCTTGGTTGATCTCCAAGATATCACCGTGTTCCCATTGGTAAATACATAACCAGTTTGGAAACGATCTTTATGTGGGTCAGAGACGTATCCAGCATCAGCAAAACCGACCAAAACGTCATTTGGCGTTTTAGTGTAGTGAGTGACGGTTTCACCATCAACATTTCCTTTAGGGATTGCAGTTCCATCTGCGGTCACTCTTGTCTCTTTGTAGGAAAAGAACAGTCACAAGTCAACGGTTCCTTTTAGGTATTGAAAATGTTCTTGATACTATTCCAGTGACGCTGCGTTGGTGCTGAGCTAAATCTAGCTAACAAGTTCACTGAGAATGCAATGTCTGGTCGAGTACATTGGGCTAGGTACAATAATGCGCATATTGCACTTAGATAGGGAATTTCAGCTCCCAACACCTCTTCGTCACCTTCCTTTGGACGAAATGGATCTTTCCTTGCATCCAAACTTCGACTGATCATGGGAGTGCTAGCAGGATGCGCTTTGTCCATGTTAAATCGCTTGACTTTTGCACATATGCAGACTGGTAGATTAGTATTCCACAAACTCGGTGTTCTAGTTCAAGGCGTAGACAAAATTGAGTTTTCCCAATATCCTTCATCTCAAATTCGGATTTCAAGTAGCTCGCGGTTTCTCTTATTTCATCAAAAGTACCTATTATGTTCATATCATCGACATATACTGCTACAATTGCAAATCTGGAACTTGTTTTCTTTATGAATACGCAGGGGCATAATTCATCGTTCTTATATCCCTTCCCAATCAAGTAGTCACTTAGACGGGTATACCATATCCGCCCGGATTGTTTCAATCCGTAAAGTGAGCGTTTCAACCTAATTGCAAACGCACTCCGTTGTTTAGAGTCACTTGACTTGGGTAATGTAAGGCCATCAGGCACTTTCATATATATCTCTGAATCTAGATCCCCACAGAGATATGCAGTAACCATATCCATGAGCTGCATTTCCAGTCCTTTGGAAATTACCAAGTTAACTACGTAGCGGAACGTTATAACGTCCATTATGGGAGAGTATGTCTCATCGTAGTCAATTCCAGGGCGTTGTGAGAAACCTTGCGCCATAAGGCGAGCCTTGTACCTCAGGACTTCATTCTTCTCATTACGCTTTCTGACAAAGGCCCATTTATGTCCTACAGGCTTTACACTTGGTGGGGTTAGCACTACTGAACCAAATACCTGTCTCTTTGTCAGAGAATATAATTCTGCCTGGATTGTTTCATTTCATTTAGGCCAATCTACTCTTTGTTCACATTTTGTAACAGAGTGTGGTTCGATGTCATCGTGCTCTATGATTCCTTGAGCAACATTATATATATCATCAATGTGTATGGAAGATCTTTCTATCAACTCATATGCACTCTCATAATCCTCTGAGATTTCTTTGTTCTCTGGAATCATTTTTAACATCGGAGCGTCCTCCAGTATTGATTCATGGACATAACTATAATCAGAGACAATCTCATGAGAGGGATTCTATACATTGATGATTGGTTTGTGACTTACTCACCCTCTTCTTCCTTGGGTGAGTGTCAATCGAACCAAGTGGCCTCCCCCTCTTCCTTGGAGAGCCACGGCCTCAACCACACCTCCACTAAGTGCGGTTGCAGTGCCTTTATCTGCATCACCGTGCCCCTTGTTGGGGACTTCTAACCTTGCAGGCACATTTGCAGCTGATATATGTGATCTCGTCACTTTTACGATATCAGTAAACGCATCAGGCATCGAATCTGCTACATTCTGAAGATCGATTATTCTTTTCACTTCACTTTCGCATTGTGAAGTGCGGGGATCAAAATGAGACGGAGTGGGGACAAACCACGACAATTCCTGTCGTTCCTTTGGAAAATCCTTTTTCCTGTCTCCCCCTAACGACGGGAAGACTGTCTCATCAAAGTGACAATCAGCAAATCTAGCGGTAGAGAGATCGCCTGTCAAGGGTTCCAAATAGCGGATAATTGTTGGGCATTCGTATCCAACATAAATACTTAATCGTCTCTGAGGACCCATTTTAGTGTGCTGTGGGGGTGCAATAGGCACATATACTGCTCAACCAAATATGCGTAAGTGTGAAATGTCAGGCTCATATCCAGTTACCAACTGGTACACAGAAAATGGTTGGCTAGCAGTGGGTCTGAAACAAATAAGTAAAGCTGCGTGCAATATTGCATAACCCCATTCAGAAATAGCTAGGCAAGTTGGTGCGCATAACCAATGCCCTAGCCACCATCTGTAGCATTTCGATGGTGGCTTCTGCGAGACCATTTTGTGTATGCACATGGGGTACAAGATGCTCCACATCGATCCAATAGACATGCAATAATCATCAAATACTTTTGATGTAAACTCTCCAGCGTTATCAAGTCTTATAGTGTTCAGGGTGGTGAGCCCTTAAACGTATAATCTGTGCTAGGAGTTTTGCAACAATTCTTATGGACAATAAAACGACATGTGACCAGATTGTCGAAGTATCCACCAGAACCATAAAGTACTTGAATGGTCCGCATTCTGGATGGATAGGTCCACAGATATCTCCTTGTATCCTTTGAAAGAATGGAATGTTTTGTTTTGTATCTTTAGCATAGCAAGGTCTCGATCCTGTTTTTGCTAAAGAGCAGACTTTGCAAAACGAGTGATGTGCCTTTGAAATATTCAATGAGGCATAATGGGAGGTAGTGCTTCTGGTACTTCAGAAAGCAATGACTGCATTTGAGCAGTACTAGGACCGACACCTTGCAGTGTGACAGATTTTTCTCCCACTTTATTTTTCACTCGAAATAAGGGATGTCCATATGAGTTCTTTAAAATACTTATCATCATCTTCTATGAGTTCCTTTCCACAGAAATTTAGACGTGCCTTTAGGCGCAACATGTCCTTGTTGAAGTCATTGACCCTTTTGTAGTCAAGCAAGCGGATTTCATTCCACTGAACGGTCAGTTCTGGGAGCAATGTGTCATGAATATTCTCAAAACGTCCCTTAAGGGCATCCCACAGTTCTTTGGGTGTCTTCAACTGAATGTATTCCCAGCGTAAGCTAGGATCAATATGTCGCCTCAGAAATATTAAAGCGTTTGCTTTCACCTTATCAAACGGTCTATCGTCTTTGGGGTCAGTGGGAGTTTTGATGGTGGCAGTGTAGTCTTTTGCCACAAAGGCAGTTTCTACATCAGAAACCCAACGGTGGTACTCAAGTCCTTCTGAGTCCAAAATGTCAAATTCAGGTCGAGTTGGATCAGCCATCTACATAAACAAGAGAGAAGAAATAAATTACGCAGTCATAAAGACATCCACGTTAATTATTTTCCAAAACATATGAATTATGAATTATGACATATGTGTTTTTCCTTTAACAAAACTAAATATATGACAATTTTAGTGTTCCATTTTTGAAGATTATTATGATTTAGTGCCTTTTTAGTGTAGCTATTTTTCCATATTAATCTACAAGGATAGAATATATATAATCATTTTTTGGAGATTTATCCTTGTTAAATATGGAAACTCTATGACTATTCCGGCTAAGTCTATTAGCATTATCAACCAAGAGTAGTAGGGATCTATAAAGACCAATCTTTCTGCACAAAATTGCAAGAACATAACCAAGAAACCCTAGCAGAGCTCTCATCCTCTCAAGAGAGCTTTTTTAGTTTTTTTTAGTTTTTTAATACTAATCAACACACCCACTGGTTCATAGTATAAGTAAGTAATACACACACACACATTTTATCCAAATCGGAGCTCCGCTTTGAAATTAATGTGTGAAGTTCGAGTTTTGGGTCACTTGTTGGTCGCATATCCACATCTCGACCGTTCAGTTTTTAGATACTAGTGTATAGATCATCTGTGCAAATTTTCAGCCAAATTGATGATCGTTAAGGTATCTAACTCGCTTAAACCAATGGAGGGACTGAATCTGTCCAACCTGAACCGTACTAGCTTTAAGAAAGTTATCAATGCCTTAACGATCATCAATTTGGCTGAAAATTTGTAGAGATGATCTATATACTATTACCTAAAAACTGAACAGTTGAGATGTGGATATGAGACCTAAAAGTGACGAAAAACTCGAAGTTCACTCCGTAATTTCAAAGCGGAGCTCCGCTCTGGATAGGATTACACACACACACACACACACACACACACACACGAAGCCGTTCCAAAGAGGACGTCTGCACTTTCGCTAAAGTGCGGACGTCGACACTGCAACCCCGCTCAGGCCGTGACGGGGCTGCACCGCTTGCCGGACTGACCGGCCTGCAGTCGGGTGGAGTCGCCGGCGACATGTTGCAGCGCTGCCCAGAACCTGCAGTTGTAGGTGAGGTCGCTGCCCAGAAACCTGCAACCTCGATCTCCTCTGACCTCGATCGCTGCCCAGAAGAGGTCTGGGATGCCTCCGGCCTCCATCTGGCCCGATTTGCGCGGCCGTCAGGACCTGAAATGCTGCAAAAGATCGACGTCCGCACTTTAGCGATAGTGCGGACGTCCGCTTTGAAACAGGCCTATATATATATATATATATTTTTTTTTTTTTTTTCACTGATTTTCATATAAAGCTTTCAAATTCTGTGTTTTTAGTGGCACCAATTTAACATTTTACAAAGCAATTGATTTGACATGCTCCAATTTCACATTTCTAAAACTAATTGAGTGCAATTTTTTTTTTACGAATAATTGAGTGAATTTGGCAATTTGAAATGCAAAAAATTGTTTTTGAAATTGTAGCATGTCAAATTTTACCTATTGGCACACATTATTATCCATACGAGCCATACCATATATATGAATGTTATGCTTTTATTTAACGAAATGGAACACCATCAACTCTTGACTCATTTCACTTTGGGTTTTGCTTGTGTGTAACAAAGATGAAAAAAAATATCATATCCCTACAGATTTGCTTTTGTTTTCTCGAAGCCAACCCTTTAAGGCTGCGAATACAAAGTTCGTATACCGGCAATGTCATCACTGTGCAAAGCCCTCTTTGTCTGCCCAGGTTTCATATACGCATGCACAATGGCGGATCCAGGATTGGAACCTTGGACGGGCTGTATTTCTTAAACAAAAAGTACCTTGGAAAGCAATAAGCGTTAGATTGTAGCTACTCTAATAATGGAGTCCAGAAGTACTTCCATCCTGCACAACAACACAACATCATATATAGATGCACACATGAATGTAATGAACAAGAAATTAAAACAAAGAAACCCCGAATCAGCCCACAGCCTACCTTATTTCCTCATTTCCAGTCTGCAACCTTCATTCTTCAATGAGTTCAATCCACAAAAGCTTCAATGTTCAATCCAAATATCCAATACAACCTACGAAATTGAATTTCAGTATTTCACATCAATCCAGCCAATTCTTAACCCTATAAATTGCTCCAAATTGGATTGATTCAATTAAAGTATTAAACAAAATTGAACTTACAAAATTAAACAAAGCAGCTCCTGCCTCCTTGATCAGTTCATCTTCATCAGTTGATCTCTGACTCTCTGACTCTGAGAGAAGTGGAGAAGGGAGAACCGGTTGGCAATCCTCCAGTTGACACATTCATTGATTCACAGACCTAATTTGACTACAGCAGCCAGCAGGAAATCCTCCATAAATCAGAGCCCTAATTTCAACAAAATCCCCAATTTTACTGAATCAAATCAGTAACGAATCGGTTTGATTAAGAGGAACTAGATGTCTAGATTCAGAATCAGATAGCGAGCGAAAAAGAAAGAGTACCTGCCTACCTGGTGTAGTCGGAGACTCGGAGTCTCGGAGATGGAGAGTTGGAGACGACGAACGGACGAAGTCTAGTGGCAGGGGCTTCGAATAGGCCGTAGATCGGTAGATCCGTAGTCGATGAGTGGAGTCAGGAGAGCCGGCTGAGCCACAGATGGTGAGAGGAGTGAGAGTCCGTAGCCTGAGAGTTCGTCGCCTACTCGCCTAGTCTGGATGAGTGAGAGTCCGTAGCGGGAAAGACTGAGTGAGAGTCCGTCGCCTAGTCTGGATGAGTGAGAGTCCGGGATTGTCCGTTCACTTCGTCGCACCTAGTCTCGATGAGCTCTCTGAGTCTCTGAGAGTTCGTACTTCGTAGTGTTCTCGCGTAACAACCCCTACTAAGCCAATCTCTCTCGCACGCGGAGGCCTGAAGCTCCAATTTTCATCAGCATCTAAATGAAGCCTGCCGTCCGTAGGGGCGAAAGAGTGGCCCAAAACTCTACCCGGCCCATCAAACGGGTGCCCATTGCCATGATTGCGGCGTTGGAAGCTAATCGAAAGGTCAGCTGGCCATGCCGGATTGACTATTATTTGAAACGTAAATTTTGAGACCTTGGTCCATAACCCGAATGCTTCCATGCATGCTTGCATCAAAGCATATTCGAATTTAGTTTGAGCTGCATGGTTGAATTTGTACGTGAGATGACGCTGTGGCCATTTCGGAAGTTCCGGAAAGAAGGTATAATGGGAACCTATATGAACATCATGTCCATACGATCCATTATGTGTGGTTTCATTTGAATCGATAAAATTTTGGCCAAAATTATCAGGCACACCGCACCTTGGAGTGGTGATAAGGTCAACGGTATCAGAATCCAGCTTTCCGCACTACAACAAATTTCCCCATTAGCACCCTTTTTTTAGCCACTAAAAAGTCATCAGTCCCAAAATGAATAATTTAACACTGATATAAAACATCAGTGGAATTTTTTTCCCTCTCACTGATCATCAGTGTCTAATTTATACAATACATACAAGTAATTAATTATTTAATCACTATGTCACTGTTAATGGTGTCAACAAGAAATAGTATTCTTACTTTAAAGCATTGTTTATCTCTTCAGCTATTTTTCATACTATTGCAGAGCCACCAATTCTAATTATAGCCGTCGGATTAGTGATGGAAGAGCTAATCTGACGATGAGAAAAAACTTCATTCAATATACCCCCTTCAGAGTTCATTTAGATCTAGATAGATCTGGAAGTTTCTCCCATCATCTCTCTCTCTCTCTCTCTCTCAACCTCTCTCTCGACCTAAACAAGATCTAGTTTTTTCTCCCCTCCTAATTTTCGATCTCTCTCCTCTCTAGTGTTTTCAATCTTCTGCGTGACTTCTTTCAATTGTGATGTGGCCAGGGAGGCCACGAAGTTCTTGACTTGGAGGAAGCAGTTCAAGCACGGCCGCGGCGACTTCAAACCTAACGTCAACAATGCTCTCAAGATGTCTTGAAGGCTGCCGAGCTTGGGTCCACGAAGGCGATGGTCGATGCCGGACTCATATTATGGGAGAGAGGTGAGAAGGTTAAGGCGTTTGGGTTGTACCGGGAAGCTGCCGAGGCTGGTGACCGGAATGCGCAGGGCAATTTGGGAATGTGGTATTTGCAAGGTATTACAACTCCTTCTTAGTTTTGCCTTGGTTGGAAAGTTTGATTCTTGAGCAATCTGTATGCATATTGTTCCAAATTGTAGTGTGATTATCACCTAGAAAACTTAGCTGCTATAGTTTGGATTAAACACATGCAGAGCGAGTTGTTGAAAGTTGTTATGTTGATTCTAATGATTAGGGTAACATCTAGAAACATAGTACAGTTAGTACTTAGCAGGGCTAAATTTCTTTCTATTGTTTGGTTTTAAAAATGCTAGGGAGGAAAAGGGTTTCAGAGTTGTTAAATAGCTAATGCAGTAAGAATTTACGGGGCTTCCCCTATCTATGTGCATAACTTTGATCAAATTTTAGTACAGTTTTAGGATTTTCCATTGCCAAAGCCTACAGAAGCACTTTGCAGATGGATTCGTTCATGTTTCTGTAGAAGTTCTTATTTGGTTTGGGGCACAGTTTTGCTGCAATAGTGAAAAGCAACTTCCTCTTTTTTTGGTTTAGTTCTTAGTTGCATCAAGTATGTTTAAATGATAAGCGTTTCTAGGTTCAGTACTACTGAGCTCCTTTTAATTTGTTTGGGTTATTAACATATGTCCAACAATTGTATTGCCGCAGTAGTGAGTCCTGCATCTCCACGGCAAGAAAGGTTGAATCTTTATGAGTTTTATTCAATTTTTTCTTCACAATGGCTTCCGCTTACACTGAAATTAGTGTAGGGCTTTTTCAGGTTTTTGTTCATTGGGTCTAGAAATGTATGAAGATGTGATTTTTTTAAGGGTTTGGGTCATATTCTTTGTTATTGAAGAAAAGTAAAAGCTTATGGAGGGTAACTTTGTTCTGTTTTTTGCAGAAGAAATTTTTGGTGTGTTGAAGTGAAATAGCTTTCGCTACGTACGTTTGAGAACATGGAGTATGGAGAAGGTTTGTTTCTTTGTTAGTTTTTTTGTTTTTGTTTTTTTGTTTTTTAACCTTTGTTGTTACTTGTGTCTATATATGATTTTTACATTTTGCTGGCTGCAGGGTAGTATTTATGTTTCTTCAAGTTTAATACTTCTCAAAAGCCTTTGTTTTATGTTCTTCAGGGTTTATACTTATAGTTTTCTTTACAAAACAGAATACATGAAACCTGATACAGAGACATAATTGGGTGATCCAAGCATATTCCAGAGCTGAATCTTATGATAGGTAGTGTTGTTTCAATTTTTTTTTGGTGTGTTTTATACTATGTTCTTTCAATTTTTCTTTTCTGATAATGTGGATTTTTGACAAATTAGTTGTTGTTTCAAGTTCAAGATTCAATTTTCTTTGGTTTCTATTATGATACTGGTCATTTCCTCATTGTTTTAAAATGATATGTAGAGTGCAAGATGTTGCTGAGTTACTTGGCATGATGGTTGAAGACCACAAGCGGTTGCAGCCTAATGTGAAAACCTATGCGTCAGTACTTATGTAAATGTTAATGGTGTTTTCTTTTCCTTTTTTCCTTTTTTGTCTAAAACATTTTAAATTGTCACACTCCATTCTAGTTCACAGTGAGTCCTCTTGACATTGTTCTGAATTCATCTTTACCAGGGATGACCTTGGCCTTCTATTGAAGGGAATTCATCCCAATTAATTTTAGTCAAATCCCTCTTCACTTTCCAAACTATCACCTTCTGAGATAATTAGATATGTACTTCACTTTGGAACTTTTCAGTTAGAGAGTTCTAACCTACTAAAGACTTTTTAGTACATCAATCTTGGAGTTTTAAGACAGACCCAAATTCCACCTTCTTGCAGGATTTTGAGCAGAAAGTATCAAACACTGGTGAGCTCAAGGGTTGAACCTTTGCAAGAGGAAGCTGAACTTGGACATGAGATTGATTACAGGGCCAGGTCTGTATTGGTTAATGTGCTTTGCTTTGCTTTGTTATGTTTCATTTTTTCTTTTAGTTTCATGAAATGTGTAATTATGATCGAACCCACACTGCAACTTCAGAAAGCACAAAAGTACATATATAATTTTGTTATTGTGTTGTTGACCGATTTGTTAATCAATCAGGTACATTGCAGAGGGAGGGCTTACTGGTGAACGCAAGCCATTGATGTACGTAGATGTAGCTGGGTCAAATTGTTATTTTTTTTAATATATCCCCAAGTTTTGTCATTGATGTTGGTGGCATTGAGAACACACTGATACAATAATAGTGGGAGAGAAAAAGGTTATGTTGCATTGGGTTTTGGTATGCCACTGTTGTTTTAACAGTGTGGATTGTCCCAATAGCACCTCTAATAGAGGGGACTGATATCTCATTAGTGGCTGCATATTGGCTAATGGCATTAGCCACTATTATCAGTGTGCTTTGTCCCAATAGGGACTAATTCAACTCAGTGTGCTTTGGGGAAATTTGTAGTAGTGCCGGTGGCATTTAAATGATAATTTTTGTGGAATGTTCTTAGTGCGGATTCCAAAAGGTTTCCATCTTCCGAAGCATTTAGGTATCCGAAGGCTCGCAGGTTATTTCTGAGAATCTAGAGTCTGCCTGTCTGAGCCTGTCTCCATCTTGAATTGACTCACGAACTGCAGAAGATTGCCTTGAAATTGAGAGAAGGATGAGTAAAGCTCCCACAACATGAGAAAGAATGTTTTTGGCCATTGCCTCTGTAAGAAAACACCCTCGATGGTGTAATAGCGAGAGCATATAGTCAATTATATATACTAGCAACTCTTTCTTGCAGGGGGTGTATAGCAATTAGTTTTGACCAATTGCGTACATATTTGTGCATTCAATTAAGGTCGTTATTTTGTTGCCTTTTGTTTACGTTTATTACTTTGTATCTCGGAAATGCTTGGTATTGTATACAAAAACATAGATATATGCATGGTCAAGGCAAATTCAGTTGTAGGTTTAATTCTAATTAATGTTTAATAACTGTATTTTTTTTGAAATAATGGTAATTCCATTGATAATAGCGCATGCCAAGAAGGTCATTACATACCGATCTGCTGACACATAACAATGGCCAGGTAAGACTTCGTGGAAGAGCCATAGTGATACATAGGATAGACCAACTATATTTGAACTTATCGCTCGCATAACAGCGAGCCTATAAGCTATGAAAAAACATAGCAAATAGACAAGCTAAAACAAAACACTCATTAGGTTCCTCATACAAGAGAACTAATTGTAATTAGACAAAAAGCTAAAACATAGATTTGGGCCAAGAGTCAAAAACGCTAGCCCAAAATAGTAATGGACTAGAGCAGAAACCAGCCCAATATTTTGTGGCCCAATAGGGTAGTCTAGCAAGGAAATTGCACCAGGTCCATCAATTCAGTACGGTCCAGTCCACCTTTTCCTCTACTCCCGTGACGTGCATCACCGTCCGGCCAAGTTCCTGTTGACACACATTACCCAGCCTGCGTCATCTCGATCTCCCTGCCCTGCGAGCCAAGCATACCCGAGCTACGCTGCAGTGACGTACACC
Source organism: Rosa lucieae (assembly GCA_024704745.1). Lineage (NCBI taxonomy): Eukaryota > Viridiplantae > Streptophyta > Magnoliopsida > Rosales > Rosaceae > Rosa > Rosa lucieae. The sequence continues at coordinate 2,588 of JANPXK010000326.1, read as the reverse complement.
AGCACAGCGCGAGCTACGCTGCCGTGACGTACACCAGCACAAAAAAATAATTTGGATCCAGGCCTCCAATTTCCACCGCCATCGATCAATATCCATGGCAACGCCGATCGAAGAAACCAACAACACAGATCGCCACCGAACAGTAACGCATGCTGTATTTGACATGCATCAACCAGGTAATGTTGCATTTGTTAGAGCCTTAGAAGATTCATATATATGTACAGCATAATCAATGATTTTTTGTATTACAAGCAATTAAAACATGTACTTTCATTTTTTAAAAATATTTTCGTATTTCGTATTTTTAAAAGGGACTCATTAAATGTTCCATACTTTTTTTTTTAAAAGGGGTTTGGAACCCAGCCTAGCTGGGAGGCTCAGCCACTCGCCCGGTTCCATTTATTATATTAATAGTAGAATTTTGCATCGGGGAGGACATAAAACCTGAACCCCGAGCTACATAAGAACATTGACACATATCCTCGTAGAGAACGTCTTGAATAATAGCAGGAGTCTCATCTAACCAAACATCATCAAGCACAAAACAACTAGCAAGGTGGGCAAGTCTATCCGCCACACCATTTGCTTCACGGTAAATATGTCGGATTCTAACATATTGGAAAGCATCTAAGTAATCTCTATAATCATCAAGAACTCGACTTACCTCTGAGAAATTCTTCTCTTCACTCCTTAGGGCAGCAATCAAAATGACAGAGTCGCTTTCAATATCAATGTCAGCCCAACCTTGATGAATACCAAGAAATAGACCAGCTCTACACGCCTCCGCTTCCATATTAAGAACCGAGTGTGCATGTACAAAAGGCCTAGCAAGCGTAGCAATACCCATACTCGAATCATTCCTGACTACTACCCCAATGCCTCTACAACCATTGTCAATAGGAAAAGCCCCATCTACATTTGTTTTCAGTCTGCCTCTCGGTGGATGCTGCCACTTAGAAGGTGGCCTCTTCTTCTTTTTCACTGCCTTAGGGTGGTACTTCTGAAAATCCTCCAAGACACGTACTGACCACACCATCATGTTCATCGGTTGAAAAGAAACATTCTTCCACACAACATTGTTTCGCTCAGCCCATATGGCCCATAGATCAACTGAGAAAAGATCACGATGATCGACAGTCAAAACATCCAACATGTCCATAATCCAAGCAATTACGTCCTTGGTTGGGTGTTCCCTAGCATGCAGTTTCAAGGGCCCAAACAACCAAAAGCAAGGTAAAGCAGGGCAAGATTTAGAAAGGTGAGTACCTGTTTCAATTTCCTCCAAGCAGAACACGCATCGTAGATCACTAGATCCGGTAAAGAGACATGCCTATACTGCAGGGCCTCTTTGGAAGGTAGAATGCCCCTTAATAACCTCCAGACATGAGTCTTCACCATAGGTGGGACCCTAGCATGCCAAACCATGGCCCAATACTTTTTGTTCACACCATGCCACCACCATCCCCCAGAGACGTTGAACCCCTTCCCATGCAATTCCATGCAGAATGAGCAACGTGATAGCCACTCTTCACGTTAAACAACCCCTTCTTGTCATGATGCCATACTAGTCTATCATCTGCTCCACGAATACTAAGGGGAATGGATGCCATAAGCTCCACCTCTCCTGGAGTAAACAACTCATCCATGAACTCCACCACCCATTCCTTAGATTCCTCATCAATCAGGTCCCCCACTCTCAACCCTTCCCATCCTTCCATAGTTGGCGAATAAGGTCTGAAAGAAAAAGGAGTTGGCACCCGCGGGTCATCCTAGACCGAGATAGTTGACCCATTACCGACCTGATACCGAAGCCCCAACTTCAGAACTTCTCTTCCAGACAGGATGCTACGCCAAGTATATGATTCACCACCCTTCAACTCTGCCTCCATGAAGGAACAACGAGGAAAATATTTAGCTTTCAAAAGTCTAGCGATAATAGAATCCAGATTCTGCAATATCCACCACCCTTGTTTAGCAAGAAGAGCTAAATTAAAAACATGCATATCTCTAAAACCCAGACCCCCTTCATTCTTCGGATAACGCAACTTTTCCCAAGCCACCCAATGAATTCTCCGTTTGTCCTCAGCCTCACCCCACCAAAACCTAGCCATCAACCGATGCATCTCATTGCATAAGTGTTTCGGCAATTCAAAACAACTCATAACATAGGATGGAATAGTTTGAGCAACGGCCTTAATCATAATCTCCTTACCTGCTCCACTAAGGGTCTTCTCACGCCACCCTTGGGTTCGGGTTCTAAGCTTGTCATTCCAAAAACTAAAAGCTTCAGTTTTAGAGTAGCTTATCTTAGTTGGGAGCCTATCGTGCTTATCCTGTTAAAACTAGGGGTCATCATGGGCCGGGCTAGGGCCGGCCCTACCCTAAATTTTAGGGCTTAGGGTAGGGTCGGGCCGGGCCTAGTCAAAGTCAACAAAATTTAGGGCCGGGTAGGGTCGGGCCAGGGCTTAAATATGCTAACCCTTACCCGCCCGAAAAGCCCGATCCGTTAGGGCCGAAAGGGCCGGGTCGGGCCGGCCCTCAAATAGGGCCAAATAGGGCCGAAATGGGCCAAAAAAGGGCCTTATTTT
>JANPXK010000325.1:0-21399 GCA_024704745.1 Rosa lucieae | reverse complement strand
CGCGGTCGCGGCCACCTTCTAGTTGAGCCATTGGGGGAGATCCTGCAGCAATTGGTCAACATCAATAAACTGAGCTTCAGTGATGGCTCCCTTGCGAAGAAGTACCCTCAGGTACTCCAAAACTCTCGTGGGCGCGCCACGGGTCAAAATGTCAGGGCTAGGAGGCAACGAAGGTCTTCTCTAGCATCATCTACAACCCCAGGTGGGACCACTTCCAGCACGCTAGCCAACCTCTCTAGTGTTGAAGGAGGTACAGGTGGTAGGTTGGGATCCACAGCGACAGGAGCCTCAAGAGGCTCCGCAACAGGAACTGCCTCTGGCACTGGTTCATGAGGTACTTCTTCCTCTGCTTCGAGCACTTGGGGGGCAAGTTCTTGGTCAGCCACGTTTCCACCATCTAGTTCAGCGGGGTTCTCGATAGCCATTTCCTCGGCAACGACTTCTCCTTCCTTATTAGGAGCGACATTCTGATCCTGGAAGAGGCGTTGGAATGTGAAAAAGAGTAAGGCAGGAGCCAGAGTGGAAATATTTTCAAGAATACATACCTCTTCAACATGTAACTCGCGGGGAGCATTGGTTGCCACTTGTTCTTGGGCAATCTCGAGAGGGTTGGTCGAATCAGGCGCTATCTGTTCCAGGATGAGGGTTGCAGGTGGCTGTTCGTGAGATGCATCTATTGGTGGCACTCTTTCTTCAGCTTCAGGCGAGCTGTCATCCAAAATCTGTACTGGCACCAGGGGCAGCTACGAATCACTCGCGGTATTGATTGGAGGTGGAGGATTGGTCGAATCAGGCCGCACTTGGGTGTGAGAAGAGGGGGTTCCTTTGCTAGCAGCGGATGACCCTTCACTAGTTGGCCTTAAGGGCCTATGACGAACCTACAAGTAAGGAGCGTTATAGGCTCAAACATAACGATGGAATGAAAATTTCAATGCTCGCGTTAAGTATGAAGTAACAGTCAAGATACGAGTGGTTCATCCTCTACCCATTGGTCAGCGCGACTGCATTTGGGGGCCATGGCGGCAGCGATCTGTCAGGACCGAAAGAGAATCAAGTTACAATTTGAAGAAAACATCGAAATATTAGATTCTAAGAGAGGTTCCTTACAGTTTATGGGTCGTCGTTGTCAGAAGAAGAGTCTTCAACTTCAGGCTCCATGGCTACAGCTTTTTGTTTAGCAACCTGACCAGTGGCCGGAGAAGCATCCACTGCGCTATTGCCGGAAGGTGGAATACGTCTCTGCTTCAGTAAAATTTGAGTTAGGGGAAAAGAGTGGAGTTGGAAAAAAAAATGAAGACATTATATGGCAGTTACCTCTTGCGAGGGCTCGCAGATAACAATGCCAGGTTGAGCAGGACGCGGGGCTCCCGCGGGTGGCGGAGCCAGCTCAGGTAGTGGAGATCGCGCCTCATCTTCAGGGAAGCGAGCAAGTAATTCAGTATCAACGTCATAGGGATTCCTCAAATCTTGGAAGATGGTCGTGTAGAGTTCATCATCCTTTTGTCTCCAGCAATTGACGGAGACTTCTTTCCACCATTGATCATAATCTTTGATGGTCCCATCGACGGGAGTGAGTTTGTTGGCCCAGTGAGGGAGGTCGACCAATGCAAGCATGCTTTGGGCTGGCGGATGCCCAGTTGGCAGACCAATTCGGTGCTAGGAGGTGTTGTAGTTCAGGCGTTAAAGAGGGGGAATGACACTGACTAAATCAGCCCGAGTTGGTGAGCAAAGTGGTTGGGCGCGTAAAGCTCATAGCTAAGTTCTTCCATTGCGAGCCTGATGTCTGAGTAGGAGATCGCGCAGAAAACCCAAGCGCGCGCGATCACTATAGTTAGGATCCCCAGGAAGGAACTCATGTTCAAGTAGAGGCGGGAATCTCCGATTGATCACTAAGTTGAGATAGGGCATTTCGTGCAGGAGGTACAAATTTGTGAAACACTCAGAATAGGGTGGGGATGTGTACCTTGCCTTGCGGTAGAGCTATCGGCCAAGAAGAGTGTTAGCTGGTGGTAGCGGCGGAATGTTGTCGCGGAGGAAAAATGGGAAGTAAATTTGAATCAAGAAATCGAGGATCCAAAAGGGGCCTGAGATGCTAGTTTCGAAAGGTTGCATGGTGGCCTGGTATAGAGTGCAGTAGAAGGCGCCCAACACCGGTTGTCTGAGCCCTACGTGGTGGCCTTTGTAGAGAGCCGTGGTGAGAGAAGTCTAAGGGCTAGTGGGCTTGTTGGCGGAGGTGCAGAAGATGAACTTGCATAGCCAGTACTCCAGGAAAGCAATTCCTCAGGTCGGGTTGTGTTCTCTACGGTAATGGGTTAGCCACCGGGGGTAGGAACCGTTATGAGAGCTGCGGCTGGTTTAAGCCATTGTCAAAGTGAATGTGACAGAGTCAAATTAGCCATGTACGTAGGGCTCACCATCAATGGGTAACCCAGTAATAGTGAGGATGTCTAGCAAAGTGATGCTCATTTGGCCGAATCGAAAATCAAAAGTGTTGGTGGCGGTGTTTTAGAAACAAAGAAAGGCAGCCAGCAGTGAACGATTGCCACCGCGCGGAAGGCAAAAGCAAAGATCAATAGTCTGAGTAATACCTGCCATGTCCCAAAGAGCCAGATCTTGCGCTTCGCGATACCATGAGAGCTCCCCCTAGTTGATGGTGGTGGGCCAATGCCCTATTTTGGCTCTGTGTAGATGTGCACCCTAACTAGTGAATTCTCTAGGTGTTCTTCTGAGGACCGGAATGGGTCGTTGGATGGGCAGGCCATAGAGGGCTAGCGCGCCATCCGGGATGGAGTCTCACAGTAAAGGACCCAATCCTGCATGTTGGTTTAGGAGTCTGAGAAGCAGGGGTCTTTAGACAGTAGTATGGATGAAACAACGGGCACCTACGCTGGTTCCCCAAGTATGGGTAACTTTCTCGTTAAGTTCCTCTTCCTGATTGATGATCATCTTCTTTGGGGGAGCCATTTCTGGGATTTTGTAAGGAGGTGTACGTATGGAACAAGGAGTTTTCTAGGTTTAGGAGACTGGAAGGGTTTCTGATGTGACAGGTCTGAAGTGGCTGCGGGATTTAAATAAGAGATTTTGTGAGGGAAACGATACGACGAAAAGACGTTTTGCAAAGCGAATGGACACGACCTTTATTAATGGTCTCTTTTCGTCGTTAGGCGTGTCGTTTAAGTCCCCTTCAATCAGTTACATTTTCGGGCATTATTTCTGGGCTTGGGGGGCAATGTTTGAGCCCAAAATTATTTTTGGAAAGATCCCTTAGGGGATTTAGCATAGCGGGTCGATACCTACGACCCAAAAATAAGCCTACTTGGGTTTGGGTTACAGCTTCACCCATTTCGTGATCCATAAGGAAAACAAGTCCTTATTGGAGTCAAGTAGCGGTAATCAAATAGGAAACTTCAATCAATAATCCTTCTATGGCAAGGAACAGTCGAAACCCTAGGTATAAATACCAGGTTTCAAGGACAAATTACACACAACTCTTCAATCAACTAATCATACAGATTATCAAAGCCTTTACGGAGCAAACCTACCCGTAACCTAGTTGCAACCCAGCGAAGTAAAGGTAATGCCCTCGCAACCCAACAAAGCTAAAGATAAGCTTTAGCAAACCAGTGCTTTCTCCAAACTTCCCAGTGATTGCTCTGCTCAACCTACAACTTTGAGTATCGATTCGGTGACCCGAAGAGATCACAACCAAAGCCCTTACCCGTAAGGCAAGAAGTCATTTTCCGGAAGGTAGAGAAAAGAACATTGTGACGAGGTTGGTGCTCTCCTCGTCCACACCGTTTGATCAAGAAGTCAGGTCAAGAGATTCTCCGATGACTGCACCCCACGGTGCTAGCACGCCTACGCACACGCTCAAAAGAGATAGTTTGCAGCCATACAGGTTTTGGAGCCAAACACAGTCATCACAGAAAATCAATCATTTTTCCTAACAGTAAATTCTATTGAGCAGATAATAGTCATAAAAATTGAAATTACTAATGCTATGTCTGAACACGTTTGTGGACCTTCTACAAAAAATTGATAGGATTCCCTTTTTATTTGTTTTGAGTTGGAAGTGGATGACCCTAAATTCCTTGGAAAATACATTTTTTTTTCCTTTGAAATAAACTTGGATTCAGATTAAGTTGCAAGTAGTGCAGAATAGCTAGGCTAAAAAGTTTGAATAACTAATAGAACATTAACTCATACTAATTTACCTCAGAAGAACTCAATTTCTCCCTTAGGCTATGAAATTAAGGCCAAAATAGAGTGGGATTTACGAATTCTAAGTTGCGACTTCAAAAATTCAAGAAGTCCTTCGTTGTAATGATCGCGAGTCTGAGAGCAAGAGAGAGTGAGAGACTAACAGAGAGAGATGGTTGCTTAGCAGCGGAAGCACTTAAGCTTAAAATGGCCCTGAAGGTAGTTTGAAACCAGATCCTTTCACCATCAGACCCAATATCTGCATACTGGAGAGGGAGGAGAGGAAGGGAAAAAAACCGGGCCCTCATTGTTGATGGGCAAATGGCAGGGTTCTAATTTCAAAAGAAAAATAGGGGCAATTCCTCGAAAGAACTAGCTTGTCTAAAGTTGATGCACGACTTAGAGCAACTCCAACAGCTTCCCTATAATTTATGTATTATAGGGAAGCAAAAATCAGGTTCTCCATAATTTTTCTGCTCCAACTCCAACAGCTTCCCTATTTTACAGATTTTTGCATTTATTACAATAAATATTCTACATTTAAAACAATTCTAAAATAACAGCTAGTTTACAACGGCTATATCTAACGGCTATTTCTAATGGCTCCTTTCACCTGGTCTAAACCAATATTGAGCCATGCAGATACAAGAAGTTTGTCTTCTTCGATGGTGAAGTTAGCTTGTCTTTGTGCTGCTAGGTGCACGTGGTGTCTCTTCGTAAGTGTAAACTTCATTTGTAGGAGTCTCTTCATAAATGAAATCTTCATATGGTGAATGAGCATAAGTAGAACCATTGCACTGATACTGACTCGTCGGGAAATCGTGTGGTTCATTAAGGTCATTGAGGACTAATTCATTGTTAAGGAGGTTAGTGAAATTCAATGGCATCGAAGCCATCTAAAAAAATTAAACAAGGCAAAGGCACACATTAAGTACAATATCAGTGGTATAAGCTATGAATATTGAAGAAAGAAAACAATGGGACCTGTAACCAGATTTGCTGCTGGTCAATGAAGAAAGAAAACAATGGGATATGCATACATGCATAGACAACCTATTTCAAATGATCATCAACCATCTGTGCATCAAGTCGATCAAAGTGTACTAAATTAATGTGTTTTTAATCCAAAAACAGTAAGGCAAGAAATTGATCAAATTATGTTCCTTGTTGTCAAAGGTACAAGATGTGAAAAACCCATTTGCTTGATCAATGGTTAATTAAATATGACAACGTACTTGACAGCATACAGATATTTAGGATAAGTAATTTCCTATATATGATGATGCAAGGAACTTGATATATTTCTAAAGCTTTGGCTATATATGATGATGCAAGGAACTTGCAGTACGTAGTTGGTTAGAACATTTCTTTTCATCCAGATTTGTTTATTATTAAATAAAGAACAAGATGCATGGAATAACATACACCTTGATGTAGAAACTGTTGTATTACGTACACAATATAATTCTACGAAGATGTAGGATCAAGAATACATCATATAGAAACTAAATGGTGGTGAATAGCTAGGTACTTAGGCTTGTATAGGCTTCAATCATAACCCCTACAGAAGTCTAGCTTAGTGAGCACCAGGAACAGGGGCAGAGCAAGCAATTCCTACTTGATATCTCCCAAGGAAAATCCTAAATTATATCTCAAATTGATGTCATACTGCATACATGTGTATGTGCATAATCTTTCGGTCTAGGATAAATAATTGTACCTACCACCACCTTTGTATACAAAACCTTTTTCCACACTTCAATTTTTTAGTGTATGTTATCTATAAGGGGTTGTATACAAGAGTTTCTCACTAGGAAAGAATTTGTCTACCGTTGGTCTCATATTGCATCCTCTATGACAAGAAAACAACTCGTTGTTCAAAGGAAAAATATCCAAGTCCTTCAATTCAAACCTATCTACCAAACCACTACTCAATACTATGGTTCACTGTAATCAACTAACTAATGACTCCTATTATCTATACATATTAGGTTTAACAGTTAGCCTAATTGACAACCCATTGTTCCATGTTTCAGAGGGTATGATGTCATATGATGATATTTCATATTTGTCAAAAGTAAAAAACAAAAAGTGAAAAAGAGAATGAAAACTTCTTCAGTGCCTAACTAAGACCCAGAGAGAGTCAAGCCAAGCTCACCAATTCATTCCTTCATCCCTGGACTAAACTTTACATGTGTATTGGGCACTACTACACTAGAAACCCCCCTGCTTTCCTTCTAGGTTTTAGTTAAGAAGATACATGGAAAATGTATTATGCTTTCTGGGCGTTGGGTTCTATTGTTTTAAAATGAGTTGCAGACTTGCAGACAAGCTTGAAAATCCATCCTTCTCTTTGAGGCATTTTATCAGTAACCAAAGGGGCGTTATGAATATGCTTTACAATAGCAACACTTATCTAGACATCACCGAAACAACAAATTATACATAGGTGTAGTTTTATCCATACTTCATAATATGAAAAAGGAAAACCTGAAAATCGATTTGAAAGTTTTCACCAGGGAGATTGCCACCCCTGTGACATACACAATCAACAATGACCACCAAAAGTGGGAGAGAATTCAAACGCCTTCATATAATTATTACCAGAATTGGTAAAGCATTCCTAACCATTAAAGAACAATGAAGGACTCAAGAACTCAAAATTTTCGAATTCCCTTATCAATCAAAACAAACGAGCGAAAATAAGTACAAAATTGGAATGAATTGAACCGAACAGAGGTGGAGGAGGCAACTCACCGGTGACGCCGTCTTCTTTCTCGGTTGAGCTTCAGTCGAAGTTGAACCATTTGAGTCGTTGGGAGAGGAGAGCACGTGAAACATTTATGAACTTTTCTATCGCTATATTTTTAGCATTTGTTGTAGATTTAGAGAATGTAATATTCTCTCTCCTCAAAATCCATATTTTAGAGGAAGGTTTAGGGAAGCTGTTGGAGTTAAAAATGACCCAATTTTCTCTAAAATAGAGAAAAATGAGGAAATGCTGAATCTGTTGGAGATGCTCTTAGTAATAGAAGAAGCAGGCGATTAGTTTCAGAGCACTACACTAGAGCAACCGGTGATTCAAATGGGATGTTTGCTGAATCCTTTGGGCTGAGCACCAAACCCTGTTTGCGTGCTAGAGCCCAAATAAATAGGGGTGGGCACGGTGTGGTTCGTTTCAGTTTGAGGCACAAACTCAAACCGTAACCAAACCGCTTTTTTCGGTTGGCCTATATATCAAACTCCAACCTCATTACAAAAGGGCTGAACCGATTATTTTGGTGAGATGCGGTGCGGGTTAGTTTCGGTTTGGAGCGATTTATTAATTTCAACTAGAAAGAGAGGGCCAAAATCAGGCTTATTTTTACCTAACAATTTCTGTTAATGTCTAAAAGTCTAGCGGTAGCCAAACCTTAGTTAACGCTGATCCGGTGGGCGGATCGGTACTTGTATTAATGTTGCGATTCCCGTTACCTGTCAAGTAAAATACAACGGGCGTCAGAGGGAGACCGCGCTGGGCGGTCTTCAACTCTCCGATGCCTAAGTTAGTCAATGTATTTATGTTGACAAAGTAACAGTAGGTAAGTATTGAATGCGTCATTAATAAGGAGAGAGGAGAGAACCTTTTATAGGTGAGGAAGAGACTGATCTTGTCTTTGTTTTCGATGTGGGACTGATATGCTTTAGTTCTTAGTTTCAGAAGCTTCTGATGCTAACTTGGCGCGGCGCGTGGCGGCGCGTCGGTGGCGATCTGGAGGCGGTCCGACGCCGAGGCTGTAGCCCGCCTGGCGGTGTCCGCATGTCATTCCTTTGGTTGGAATTAGTACCTTTGGCGGTACAGCGAGCATGGCCTATTATAGCTAATTATGCTTGCAAATGTACATGTATGTACAAGTCCCCCAAGTCCCCAGTCAAGGAGGGCAATCTTGGTTGGGGAGTTGTTCGGCGGTTTTGAAGCGTTTTCCTCCGCTAGACTTGCAAGAGCATAATTAGCGTCAGTGCGTTGTCAACCGTTGGTTTTACTGAGCAAACGCTTTATACCCTTTCGGGTGGGCCCCTGTTGGGCCCCCCAGGGAGTCCCCCACTCCCCGGCGAAGATAGACCTCCGGATGGTCGTTGATTTGTTTGATGAGGGGGAGCTGCACGGAGCAGAGGGTGTTGGGTAGAGCCCAATGTCTTAGCACCCAAATGACGGGGGTCAAATTGCCTGATCAGGGCAGTCGTAGACTGTGACTAGTCCCGTGTCCCGTAGGGACGGTCTGACGGTATCAGTGAGGCGTAGCCTCGGGATTTTCCGTTTGGCGGACATCCCCCCGCTGGATGCAGCAGGAAGCAGCGTCTGATAGACGTGCCTGGCGGTTATTTTTGCAAGATGAAAAAGGGGTTCCGCCAGAGGTGTGTAGCGACAGACATCACGCTTGCAGGATGGCAAGGGAGAATAACAAGGGAGAAGTTCCGCTGGCGGGGTTTCGCTCAGCGGAGACTTCGTCGCTTGGAGGATGACAAGGAAGAAGTTCCGCTGGCGGGGTTTCGCTCAGCGGAGACTTCGTCGCTTGGAGGATGACAAGGAAGAAATTCCGCTGGCGAGGTTTCGCTCAGCGGAGACTTCGCCGCCTGAAAAATAACAAGGGAGAAGTTCCGCTGGCGAGGTTTCGCTCAGCGGAGACTTCGCCGCTTGAAAAAATAACAAGGGAGAAGTTCCGTTGGCGAGGTTTCGCCCAGCGGAGACTTCGCCGCCTGAAAAATAACAAGGGAGAAGTTCCGCTGGCGAGGTTTCGCTCAGCGGAGACTTCGTCGCTTGGAGGATGACAAGGGAGAAGTTCCGCTGGCGGGGTTTCGCTCAGCGGAGACTTCGTCGCTTGGAGGATGACAAGGAAGAAGTTCCGCTGGCGGGGTTTCGCTCAGCGGAGACTTCGTCGCTTGGAGGATGACAAGGAAGAAATTCCGCTGGCGAGGTTTCGCTCAGCGGAGACTTCGCCGCCTGAAAAATAACAAGGGAGAAGTTCCGCTGGCGAGGTTTCGCTCAGCGGAGACTTCGCCGCTTGAAAAAAATAACAAGGGAGAAGTTCCGCTGGCGAGGTTTCGCCCAGCGGAGACTTCGCCGCCTGAAAAATAACAAGGGAGAAGTTCCGCTGGCGAGGTTTCGCTCAGCGGAGACTTCGCCGCTTGAAAAATAACAAGGGAGAAGTTCCGCTGGCGAGGTTTCGCCCAGCGGAGACTTCGCCGCCTGAAAAATAACAAGGGAGAAGTTCCGCTGGCGAGGTTTCGCTCAGCGGAGACTTCGCCGCTTGAAAAATAACAAGGGAGAAGTTCCGGCGAGGTTTCGCCAGCGGAGACTTCGCCGCTGAAAAATAACAAGGGAGAAGTTCCGCTGGCGAGGTTTCGCTCAGCGGAGACTTCGTCGCTTGGAGGATGACAAGGGAGAAGTTCCGCTGGCGAGGTTTCGCTCAGCGGAGACTTCGCCGCTTGAAAAATAACAAGGGAGAAGTTCCGCTGGCGAGGTTTCGCCCAGCGGAGACTTCGCCGCCTGAAAAATAACAAGGGAGAAGTTCCGCTGGCGAGGTTTCGCCCAGCGGAGACTTCGCCGCCTGAAAAATAACAAGGGAGAAGTTCCGCTGGCGATACTTACGAAGTTGTCCCTACGGTGGTTAACACGTGTCGAATCTATAGCGGGTTAGCGTGCGTAGGCTTGTCTCCAGGCCTGTCCGTCTTCTAGCCTTTAATGATAGTAACTGTGGTTTTTGTAACCGAGATGACGCTTCGGGCAATCCGGAGAGTGAGTGGAGATGTACGACACGTGTACGGCTAACAAGGGACGTTGGTATGGAGCGGACGGTCGAGGACGCGTTGGGGCCTATATAAAAAGGGGGGAAACTCTGGGGGATTCGACACTTCGTGAAAATTTTGAAAGCTTAGCCATCGTTTGTTCGAAACCGGAGAAGGAGCCTACCGAAGTTTGGATATACCACTCCTAGAGACGTCGGACGTACCTGTGCACCACCGTGCCGGAGATTGCACCACTGAGGTTGGTATTCGGATCTCTGTCTTCTGCTATCTGTTTCTGCTAGTTTCTGGGTTTTGTAGTGTTTGCTTTTCATGAGATGGGGGTTTTTGTGGGGGATTGAATGATGGTTGGCCATGCGTTCATTGGTTTTAGGATTTGGATAGTCGAGTCTGGGTTGAGTGTTTGTTTGCACTTTGGGGTTTTCTGGGTTTTGTTCTTGATTATTTTGGCTATAACTGATGCAAGAATAGGCTAGATCTATGTTTGTGCTAACTGATGTGGGTTTTAGGGTTTTGGGATGGCTAGCGTTATAGAGATTTCGAGCAGTGAGGATTCCGGGTCTGACGTGTCGCTCAGCCGGCGGGGGGTTTTTATTGATTCGTTGCGTCCGTCTGCCCCTGCAGAACCTCACTGCCAGAAGCGCTAGACGTCCAGCCGCTACAGACCATCCCCTGGGAAGTAGTTATGGGTCGGGGTTCGCGTCCGGAGAGTTCCAAGGCTGGCGAGGCCGCTGCCGCCAAAGCCAGGCGCGACGAGCGTTTGGCGAGTAACAGTGCTGCCAGCGGCTCCGCTGGGAGGGGGAAACAGCGGAGCAAAATGTTGAGTCAGCGTGGTTCCTCCCGGATGGGACAGCCGTTGACGAGGCGGGAGGGGGGATGAGCGGTGCTGCTGTCGCTCGACTGAAGCAGGCGTTCCGCTTGCCGGGGTCGGTGAAGCTGCGACCACGACGGCTGATGAGAAGGCGTCGATTCTCCCGACGGGGTTGTGCGGCCGTGCACGAGGCCATATTCCGCCAAGGGGTGACACTTCCCTGGTGCCCAATCTTCAATCCTTGTTTGTGAGTTTGGCCTTGCCTTCGGTCAGATCTGTCCAAACATGTGGCGGTTGATGTTGGCGATGAACTCCTTGTGGCGCTTGTCGGGGTGCGGGGGCCTACCGTGGCGGAAGTGCTCCATTTCTACGAGTTAGTATATGTGAAGCGCCAAGGTTGCCACGGGCAAGTAAATTTGAGTCGCCGGCAGGGAGCGCCCAAGCTGATCGAGAATCTGAGGGACTCCATGTCCTATTGGCGGGGGACCTTTTGCGTCGCTACCGACGGTTGGGAGTACCACGCTAGGTCTAACGAGGAAGGGCCGTCATTTAGGATTAAGTCCGAGCTCCAACCTATTCGAGGTTGGTGGCCGGTGTCCGCTGAAAATGTTTGGCGTGCTTACATGCTGAACTTGTATTCTTACGACGTGTTTTTCTGTGCAGCGGGACTTCGGTATACGCTGACGCGTGCAGAAGAGTGCCGGGTGGCGAGGATCAGAGGTTGCTGGCGGAACCGAAACCTGCTTGATTTCCGCTTGCTGACTGGTTGGGAGTTATTGGTCGACCTGCGACTAACACGCTCTATTGGTGAGGATTCTACCCTGTCGTTTCGTTTTATAATTGAATTGTGTGTGACTGGTGGCTGGTTTTCCTCTCTTTTTTTTTTTTTTTTAGAAACTCCGCCGGGCAACAAATCAAGTCGCGACGCGTTTGAGAAAGCCATGGATCGGGCGGAGATGGAAAATTTTTTGGAGGCCATGTACGCCGAGGGGCTGGCGGCCCAGCAGACTGTAGTGAACCCGGAGACGTTGGCGTTGAGCCAGTCCGAGGTTCCGGTGGTGATGGAGATGCCGCACCAGTCCCACCTTGGTGAAGATGGTCTGCCTGTGGTGCAAGCGGGGACCCAGACGGCCGGCGGGGAGCAGAGGGGAAGTGCTGCGTCCGGGCCTCAGAAGGAGCGGATGCCTGCCCAGAGGCGTGGTTCTCAGGTGGTTCAGCCGGCGGGAGAAGTCATTGTGACGAGGGAGGAACCGTCAGTCAGGGCGACGAGGGCCGCGGGCATATCGCGCCCGACGGCAATTGACCAATCGCCCTACAGCTCGGCGTTTGGTCAAATATCGGCGGGGTTACACGATATGTTCTTGGCGGCGTCCAAGCAGCCCCGGGTTGAGGAGGAGCTCAAGGGAGAAATCGGAGATCTCCAGAGGGAGCTGGCGGAGGCCAAGGAGAGACTGGCGGAGCTCGAGCGGGGACTAGCCAAGGCGGAGTGTGATTATGCGGACGCCCGCGGCAAGCTTAATGCGGCTATTCGACGGGATCTGGAGAGGAATGAAGATGTCTCCAAGTTGGAGCAGGAGGTTGGGCTGCTGAAGGAGAAGATAGCCGCCAAGGACAAGAAGCTTATTATAGTGCAGCGGGAGTCCGCCGACAGGATGGCCGAGCTGAAGCGGCTGGGGGGAGAGGTTACCCGTCTGAAAGCTGAGGGGAGCACCGCTGCGGCCGCTGCTGTTGAATCATTCAAGCAGTCGGCGGAGTTTAAGAAGACACTGACCGAAGCGGCGAAGTCTGGGGCCCGGGCCAATATAGATATGTTGAAGCGGAAGGGTGCCATTGATTTTGTAAAGGCGTCACAGCCTGACGTGCCGCTGGTCCAGAGTGCCCCGGCGGAGCCAGAAGTCGTGCCTGCCCAAGCTGCAGGTACTCATTCGGGCAGCGGGGAAAGTGGCCCGCATCCGACGGAAGGGTCCCAGCAAACCCCCCAGCAGACCCCGTCGGAGGTGTCACGTGCCGGGTTTCTGGAGGCACACACCCGGGCCGACGGCACCATAGAGACTCCCAGTCCGACAGCCCGAGGGTCCGATCAAGCGAGCCGATCGGTCGCGCCGCCAGCCGTCGAAGCAGCAGAGGCCGAAGCCAACCGCTGAACCTATCTGAGATCTCCGAAGTTTTTTTTTTTTTTTTTTTTGTGTAGCCGCTGAGGCATACTAGCTTGTACCGAATTTGTGAAATGAAGTAAATTTCTGACTTGGTTTGCCATGATGTGTGTGTAGTACTATTGAGTTATATTTTCTTTTGTCGATCAATGGAACATTAAAGGAATTAAGATTGGTCCAAGTGCACCGCGTAGCGGACGGAGTCCGCCGACGATTGCTGGCGTTGCCAGTTGCCCTCGGTGCTAGACTTGGTAACAATGGTCTGAATAATTCCTCGTTTCATTGATGGCTGACTGATCAGCGTACAAAAGTGGGGTAGTACCCGTTGGGTAGCTTCCCTTAGCTAAACATTCGAACAAAAAATTTAGCTAAGTCAAGATGCGCATGGGTAGCGGTCTGACTATTTGTAATAATACCGAAGGTGTTCGTATTCCAAGGGCGGGGCGTCGTGACGCCGTCCTTGTCCATTAAGTAGAAGGTGCCTGGGCTAACGACTTCCACAATTTTGTATGGGCCTTCCCATGTTGGGCGGAGTTTTGTCGGTGGCGGAATGACTTCCTTCATGACCAAGTCCCCCAGTTGGAGGTTCCGGGCCTTGACTCTGGCGTTGTAAAAGTGATACCCGCTGCTTGTTTTGTAGATTGTGCAAATGGGCCTCGAGCCTTTTCTCTTCGAGGAGGTCCCTGTCCAAGTTGACGCCGGCGCTGTTGGTCTCTGGCCCGTAGCCTTCGACTCTAGCGGTAGGTTGAGTGACTTCAATGGGTAAGACAGCCTCTGTGCCGAACATCATGCAAAAAGGGGTTTCTCCTGTGGCGGAAGTTGGAGTTGTTCGGATGGCCCACAGGACCTCTGGGAGCTTTTCCGCCCATAAACCCTTGGCGTCGTCGAGCTTCTTTTTTAACAACTTTTTTATTATCTTGTTCGCCGCTTCGACCTGGCCGTTGGTCTGGGGGTGGGCGACAGATGCAAACCTCAGCTTGGTGCCCAAGTTGATGGTGAAGGAGATGAGCTCGTCATTGTTGAACTGTGTGCCGTTATCTGTGATGATTGTGTGGGACACCGTAGCGGCAATAGATATTCTTCCAAAGGAAGTGAATTACCTTGGCGGTAGTTATTGCCGTCAGTGGCTCTGCCTCTATCCACTTGCTGTTGTAATCGATGGCAACAATGATGTATTTGAACTGACCCTTGGCAGTTTGGAATTTGCCCATCAGATCAAGGCCCCACGTAGAATGAATCCATGGGCCCACGATGATTGACAGTGGCTCTGCTGGTGCGTGTGGGAGATCTGCGAATTGCTGGCATTTGTGGCAAGACCTCGAAATCCGCCGGGCGTCATCGCCAAGTGTGGGCCAGAAGTACCCTTGTCGCATTGTGCGGTTGGCCAGGGATCTGGCGCCCGAGTGGTTTCCGCATTCTCCGCTATGGATTTCAGTTAGGACAACCCTTCCCTCTCTGGGGTTAGACAGCGGAGGTTTGGATGGGTGAATCCCTGGCGGTAGAGTTTGCCGTGCTGGATGTTGTAGCGGGTTGCTCTTCGTTGGAGCTGTCTTGCCTGGATCTTATCTTCTGGCAACGTTCCGTTGCGCTTATACATGATGATCTCGTCCATCCAGCTGGGGTTGACCTGAATGTTGAAGATTTCCGCCAGAGTCTTTGTGATACTTGGTTTGTCAAGATACTCCACCCTTGTGTCCGCCGGACTCTGATGTGGTTGGGCGGTTGCCAGTCTCGCCAGGGAATCAGCCTTAGCGTTCTTTTCCCTGGGGATTTGTGTGATTGTGTGAAACTTGAACTTTTTTAGCAACGTTTTGACGTACCCCAGATACGCCGCTAGCTGCTGGTCCTTGGCTTGGAAGCTGTCGTTGACCTGGTTGACGACTAGTTGGGAGTCGCTGAATATGTTGACGCTGTCAGCACCTGAGTCAATGGCGAGGAGTAGGCCGGCGATGAGCGCCTCGTACTCCGCCATATTGTTTGAAGCTTTGAAGTTGAATTTCAACGCATATTCTGCGTTCAGTCCCCCGGGTCCGGTTAAGATGACTCCGGCGCCGCTGGCCTTGGCGCAGGCGGAGCCGTCCACATGTAGGTCCCAATCCGACTGTGGGGTAAGTACCCCTGTACTGGTTACCATTTCTGTTCCGGGCTGTGCTTGAGTATCGGGTTCTGGCTGACGCTCAGTAAGTTCAGCGATGAAGTCTGCTACTGCCTGGCCCTTCATGGCGGTTCTTGGCTTGTACTCGATGTCAAATTCGCTGAGCTCAATTGCCCACTTACTGAGTCGCCCTGAGTGTTCAGGGTTCTGCATCACCTGTCTCAGCGGTTGATTGGTCAACACATGGATCGTGTGGGCCTGGAAACTGCCGAAGGCGTCTGGCGGCAACGATAAGTGCAAGCGCCAGCTGTTCCAACGGTGGATACCTTGTTTCTGCTCCGTTCATACCTCTGCCGGCGTAGAATACTGGGAGTTCATCCTGACCCTCCCGCCGAACAATGGCGCAACTTATTGCCGTTGCCGAGACCGCCAGATATATGAATAGTGTCTCTCCTTGGACAGGGACAGAAAGGAGAGGGACTGCCGCCAAATATTCCTTTAGACCTTGGAACGCCGCCTGACATTCTGGGTTCCAGTCAATGACCTTCTTGTGAGTTGTTTTGAGAAGTTTGAAGAATGGGGCGCACTTGTCAGTAAGTCGGGAGATGAATCGAGAAAGGGCGGTCAACTTGCCCTGGAGACACTGGACGTCTACCTTATACTTCGGGTCCGACAGGTCAAGGATGGCCTGTACCTTGTCTGGGTTAGCCTCGATACCTCGCTCGCTGACGATGTAACCCAGAAATTTGCTGGCGGTGACCGCAAAGAAACATTTTTCTGGGTTGAGGCGCATACCATATGCCAGGAGGATGGTTACTATGATCCTGAGGTTTGCCACATGTCCGCTGGCCTTTATGCTCTTGACTAGCATGTCGTCCACATAGACCTCGATGATTTTTCCCAGATGCTCAGCGAACATTGCGTTCATCAACCGCTGATAAGTTGCACCGGCGTTCTTCAGACCAAAAGGCATGACATTGTAGCAGTAAAGGCCCTTGTCGGTGGTGAAGGTGGTGCATTCTTGGTCGCTGGGGTGCATTTTGATCTGATTGTATCCAGAGAAGGCATCCATCATGCTGAGGAGTTCGTGTCCGGCGGTTGCATCGACCAGCTGATCGATACGAGGTAGCGGGAAACTATCTTTTGGGCATGCCTTGTTTAGGTTTTTGAAGTCGACGCACATCCGCCACTTGCCGCTGGGCTTCTTCACCATTACCAGATTTGAGATCCATTGGGGGTAGATGACCTGGCGGATGAATCCAATGTCCCGTAGTTTGGCGACCTCCTGTCCGATTGCCCGGTATTTTTCCTCATCAAAGGCCCTCCGCTTCTGCTTGATAGGATAGAAAGAAGGTTTGATGGTCAGTTTATGGGTGATTATTTCAGTGGAGATGCCAGGCATGTCTGCATAGGACCATGCAAAGACGGTGGCGTTGTCACGTAAGAACTGAGTGAGTTCTGCCTCCACTTCTGGGTCTAGCTGGGAGCCTATGCGGACTGTCCTCTCAGGATGCTCGTCTGAGATGCAGACGACCTTTAGTGACGTGTCCGGGTTGACCGGCTCCTTCATTACATATTTCTTCTCTTCATCTCTAGGATCCTCAAAGATATTCGGTGGTGGTGGGTCATTACCCACTGTCAGGATTTCATGGCGGCGCGTTGACCGCGCTACAGATGTTGAATAGCATTCTCGTGCCAGCTGTTGGCTTCCCCTCACACAGCCTGTGCCATTGGGCGTGGGGAACTTCATGAGAAGCATGTATCCGGCAATGATGCACTTGAGCTTATTAAGCGCTGGTCGACCAATGATGGCGTTGTACGAACTGGGACAGTCGACGATAATGAATTCCGTGTGCACCTCCGCCATACAGGGACTAGTGCCAATAACTAGTCGCATGTAATCCGACCCTAGTGGTTGTGTGATGTCTCCGGAGAAGCTGAGCAGTGGCTCATGATCCTGGAGTAGTTTCTTGTTCCGCTTGAGGTGGTCGTAGCAGCCGCTGAAGATGACGTTGACAGCGGATCCGCTATCTACCAAGATTCTCCCCACCGAGAATTTGCCAAGAATGGCATCGACTAAGAATGGGTCGTCATGGGGTAAATGTACTCCGCGCTCCTCCTCCTCTGAAAAGGTGATAGGTTCCCATCCTGACTTCGGGAGTTTGGCGGATCTTTCATAGCGGATGTTGCAAACCTCCTTTGGGTGGTTAGCGCGTGCATAGCGCTTTCTTGCCCTGTGAGACATGCTGGTGATTGGAGCACCGCCATCGATGGTGTTGATGCGGCCCAAGGTTTCTACGTTGGCAATCACTGGCGGTGGTTGGCGTACCTTGAATGCTCCAACTTGCCGTCACGGTATAAAGTCTCAATGGCTGTTTTGAGGGCGTTGCAGCTGTTTGTATTGTGGCCGCTGTCCGCGTGGTATTTGCACCACTTGCCGGTGTTCCTGGGTTTGCCCGTTTTTGGGTACTTTGGAGGGGGTGGCGGTGGGATCTGATCCTTGCACTGATTATAGATATCTTCATATGAGGCCGTTAGGACCGTGAAAACTGCATACCGCTGTGAGGACTCCGTCTGCTTGTTGTTGTTGTCCCCATGAGTTGGGCGGTTTCCCTTATAAAAATGCTGTCCCTTCTGCCGCTTGGTTTGGTGGCCGCCCTGCTGCCACTCTCTTTTCTTGTCAACTGGCGGAGCTGAGGGGGGTTTATCAGCGGCTTCCTGGTGATTGGAAGATGGTTGTGCTGATTTTGCTGGCGTTGCTGGTGGTGGTGTTTCTCCATATGTGATGAATTCCGCCTGGGCGTGAATGACCGCCTCACTCATGACGTGGTCGTACGTTGCATTGGGATGGTTGTAATTGAGGTGATAGAGGAACGGTCCCTTGAGGAGTCCCTTCCTGAAGGCTGCCGACGCCATAGTTTTGTCCAGGTCGCGGCACTGAGATGCTGCCGCTCGCCATCTTGTGACAAAGGCCTTCAGTGACTCGTCCTCCCCCTGTTTGACGCTGAACAGCTGACTTGTGTTGTGATGTCCGGCGGACAATAGGATGAAGCGGGAGAGGAACGCATGCGACAGTGCATGGAATGAGCCAACCGATCCTGGCGGACATTCAAAAAACCAGTTCATCGCCTCGCCGTCCAATGTTTCGCTGAACAGATGGCACAAGGTGGCGTCGTCGAATCCCTTGTTGTTGGTGACCTTCTTGAAGGTGTCCATGTGGACAAAGGGATCGGTCATTCCGCCATATGGCGACATTTTTGGGGTCTTTGCATATGTTGGCCTGACGGCCTGTAGGATCGCGGCGGAAAAGGGGCCGGGTCTGGAAGTGAACAGCGGGTTCCGAGTTGATGTCGGGACGCCCGTCTCCGCCCGGATTAACCTCTGCTCCAGTTGGTGCATCCTTTCCAATAACTGGGCGGTTGTATCGCCGGCGGAATCGGCCTGACTCCCCCGCCGAGTTGGCTTGCGCCTAGGTATGGGCGGATCACCCTCAGTCCTTGCCCTGACATTCAAGCTGTTGGCGTGCGGAAGGGATTCCGCCGTATGTTCTAACATTAGTTGGGGTATGGGCGGTGGTCCCATTCCTGACAACCCCGGCGGGTTCAGCGGTACGTGCATTTGTATGACTGGCCCTGGCGCTGCCGTGCCGGCGCTGGGTCGACTACGCCTGGTGCTGCGTGACTGCTCGCTCTGTGCCGGGCGGTCGGTGGCCGCCAAAGTGTTTTTTAGTTCCTCAAAACGTGTCATGAGCGCAGCCACCTGTTTTTGGGCTTCGGCCTTCTCTCTACGCTCCTCCTCACGCTCCCTGTTTGCCTTATGAAGATCCGCCAGTGCTATCTCGTACATGGTGACGAGATCCTGGCCTGACGGGCGGCTGCTGCCTGGGTTTGCCTCACCACCGGGATTGGCCGGGGTTGTGAATAGTGCGCGGTTAACGCCGATCGCGGGGTCGGAGGGCTGGGGAATGGCGGGGAGCTCCGCCTGCTCTTCAGCGTTTCCCCCGCTGTCGTTAGTCATGGTGATTGTAGCGGGATGACCTTTAGTTCAAGGGTTCCCACAGACGGCGCCAATGTTAATGTCTAAAAGTCTAGCGGTAGCCAAACCTTAGTTAACGCTGATCCGGTGGGCGGATCGGTACTTGTATTAATGTTGCGATTCCCGTTACCTGTCAAGTAAAATACAACGGGCGTCAGAGGGAGACCGCGCTGGGCGGTCTTCAACTCTCCGATGCCTAAGTTAGTCAATGTATTTATGTTGACAAAGTAACAGTAGGTAAGTATTGAATGCGTAATTAATGAGGAGAGAGGAGAGAACCTTTTATAGGTGAGGAAGAGACTGATCTTGTCTTTGTTTTCGATGTGGGACTGATATGCTTCAGTTCTTAGTTTCAGAAGCTTCTGATGCTAACTTGGCGCGCGCGTGGCGGCGCGTCGGTGGCGATCTGGAGGCGGTCCGACGCCGAGGCTGTAGCCCGCCTGGCGGTGTGTCCATGTCATTCCTTTGGTTGGAATTAGTACCTTTGGCGGTACAGCGAGCATGGCCTATTATAGCTAATTATGCTTGCAAATGTACATGTATGTACAATTTCAATAATGCATAAATAAATTTTGAATGCATTTAGAGTCCACACAAATTGGCAAATGTCACCCAAATATCAAGCAACTTGCATAAAGACCATAACAACTTATTACACACACACACACACACACACACACATATATATATATATATATATATCAATGATCAAGCAAACATAGAAACTTATTACAAACTGAAAACCTAATCAAAAATGGATTTACGTTCAAGTAAACCCTAATTTGTATTTGGCCGAAACCCTAGGTTACTTGCCCTAGTGGTAATAGAGTTAAATTAGAAGGATATAGATTCCTATTCAACGTACGATTACTTTCCTTATATGATTGAGATTCTACGCATTGTAATCCTCTATATAAAGAAGCCCCTATTATCAATGAGAATAGATAGCAAATTCCTCTTAATTTCAGTTTCTCTATAACACGTTATCAGCACGAGCCCTAACCCTGGCTTTAAAAACCAAAACCTTAAAAGCTGAAAAAAATACTTCACCAGATTAGCCTCGCCGGTGCTACCACTGCCCCCGCATTACAACTCAATGCTAACCCTACCTGGTTAGCCTCCCTGCCCCTGCAGGGCCCACAAGCCCTCCTTGCCTTCTGCCCCTGGGAACACTCGACTTTCCTTACGAACACTCGGTTTTCCCCGCGCACGCTCGCGGCATCTCAGCAGCATCCTCGAGACCTTGTGAAGTTGCTACCCCGCTACCTCACTCAGCAAACCCGCACCCTCGCGACTCCTCGAACCTGCTGCCTCATGACACTGCCAACCTGCTACCCCTCGACTCCACGACCTCGTGACTCCACGACCCCCACGACTCCGCGACCACGCTGCAATCCTATAAGTCTACTTGCTTGCACTAGGACTGAAGCTCGTCTACAAATCCTACGATAAGGACCAAATACATTCTGCAATCCTAAGAGGTAAACTTTTCTAAAAGTTCCCGTTTTTTGAAGTTTTTATTCTTTTCTCTTCTTTTTCTCAGGGACTTCCAACATCCCTTCTTCTACCCCGCTTTCTTCTTCATAGGGGAGACCAAAAAACCAAACTGTGGGGGTTCGTGCTCACTCCAAGCTTGGAGCTTGTAGAGTCCTTCAAACTTAGAGTTTGTTGAGAAGAAAAACGATCGACCACATACATCATTGTTTCGATCTAAATCCAAAACCCCTCTTGGAATCGAATTTTCTTGGAAGTGACTACGCTCAGAAATTTTATAATCTTTCGTGGTAGCCCTTTTTCGCTCCGAAACTAACCCTATTTTCTTGTTGTTTTTCAGGTTGAGTAACCTGAACAAGTTGAGCTTCGCTCCACTAGAGACAACAGGCGCAGAATACCACAAATGGGTCTGTGATGTGCGCCAGCATCTTAAGGTTGATGAGATCTTGAGTACGATCCAAGATCCAAGTCAGGACGTGCTTACTCCTCAACAAGCTGCTGCTTTTGAAGCCAATAGAGCTAAGAGAGAGGCGAATGAAGCTAAAGCATCATTCTCATGACAAGGCACATGAATGACGCCGCTCCAAATGAGTACCTCAATAAGGAAGACTCCAGAAAACTATGGGTAGAACTCGAGGCGTTTTGGCAACGTCTGTGATTCCCTGCTTCTAGACTTAGAAGTAAGATGGCATAGCCTTCGCTTCTGTGATTTCAAGTCTGTACTTGACTACAATTCAGAAGCACTTCGTATCAAGTCTATGATAGAATCCTGTGGACAAAAAATCACTGATATGATGTTGATCGAGAAGACTCTCTCCACCTTCCCC
>JANPXK010000324.1:0-46157 GCA_024704745.1 Rosa lucieae | reverse complement strand
ATGAAAACTTCGTGCAACACATTTCTTTTCAGTCACAACTCACAAGTCTACAAAGATACTAATTCTATATATAACGACAAACAGTACATCAAGTTTGAATTTCACAGACTCGAAATTCTAAAGCACGAGGGGACCGATAGTTAGTACTTGCATATATATAATCTAAACTCACACTCAACATGCATTATACTAGTTAGCAGGGACTTACTATTGAAATTGCATTGTTTAAGCTGTAGATGAAGAGGATGATGGTGCTATATAATACAGATTAATATTAATCATTTTGAGTCATATTTTAGTGGCCATTTGAGGAAGAGCTTCAAGTTTTTCAACGAGGTAGAAAATCAACATGTTGAGATATTCTTATGATCTTCTCAATATAATTAACATGTGATTATACACTGCATATTTTACTTAAAAGTCGGCCCAGTTGCTACATTCTTTTGTTGCCCTCTCCTTTCAAACATCCAACTCATATGAAAGCGTGAATGAACCATGTAATCCTCTTGGACATTTTTCGTCCCTAAATTAGCGCAATGCATTTCGTATAGCCAATCCGGCCATCTAATCGAGGAGATTAAAGCGTATAAGAAAGCAACCAAGACATTTACGGCTTTGCAGTACTGAATTCTAATTCACTCTTGTAAACATCCGAACAGAATGCTATTCAAACCCAACGGACAGAACAGTAAGCATAAGATGAGCAATATTTAACATTTCATTGATTTCTTTGAAAAAGGATATGGATATTCGATAACGTGTTGATCATCACATGTTCTACAACAACGCAAATCTAGAGAACGGGGTCTCTAAAAAACCCCCACACATGTATGTACAAATACATAGTTACCTGCACCACATAACTTTAGCTTATATGGCCTTCCATCTCTGACAACTCAGCAACAATCACCAGGTGGAGGAGCAGAATCAAGCTCTAGTTCCCAATCACAACAACAGCAAATCCTGAATGTAAAATGTTTGGACTCCATGGTTGATTATTTCCCTTCCGTGGGGAAGAAACCAAATGGATATTTAGCTTTGAATGATAGCTGTAGTTAATTTCTCAATTGAGGGTAAATGGCCAGCTTGTTGAACTCATGAATATGCACTAGTCGCTGTACTTTTTTGCGCGTTGCAGAGGTCGGGGGACATGATTGACACAAGAGGAGGTGCTTGGAGCTCAAAGAAAGACTTTCCTCCTTCTCCAAGGCTGCCTATGTATATTGAATCGCCCCTGCCATGCCAGGTGCCATCTTGGACATTGTTCATCTCTAATGTTCTGGCTTCCTGCTCACAGAACAAGAATACTATCTATGAGTTTCCAAGAATAAGAAGCTTGTCAAACTTAATGCCAACGTCTGCTTTTAAGTTTACGAATCTATCCAGAATATATGGGTTGGAGTCTTGGAGAAGAGATAATGACCTGAGATAATGTGCAGCATGGGCAGACAAGGTGGTAGATGCAATCATCCATGGAACTATCATTACCCTGAAAAGAATAACATTAACACAAGAATGTTTGTTAATTCAAGTGTAACCATGAAAGAAAACAAACATAAGAATGCCCACATTCAAACATGGCAAAAGCTCCGTTACAGAGTACCAAATTGACAATAGCCATTTTATATACCAGAAAGCTACATGATTAGGCGGTTCCAATGGAAATAGAACTATTCATGTATTCATGATATGCTTGCCAAGTAGAGCATCATCAACCACATAGCATTATATTAGACAGCATATTTACCCACATGTTCTGTATTTCCTACATCTAATGTAGCTTTTGCATGCCTAATCACCACTAAAGTCAAATGATTTCCTCCCTATTATTGGAATTAAGGAGAGAGCACATGAATACAGATGAATGTGAGGAAAGTACTAATGTTGGACAAAGAAAAGGAAATACTGATTCAGTTAACACCAAACATGATTGCTAGCAAGAAATGGACACAATGACAGACAAAGAGAGAGTGATTACCCTTATGTTAAATTTGTTTCTTATCTGTGTACGGAAGTACCCCAAATACGTTCCTAGTGTAATGGTGAAAGCAACCACCAGATATATAAAGCAGCGCTTCTTGGTGATAATAAACGCAATGCAGTTGAGAAGGATGCTCGCAACAAGAACTAAATGAAGAGTTCCCTGCAAAACAATATACCAAGATTCAAAATCTCCCTAAACAATCCTCTTCCTATCACTGAACGCTCATTCAACTCGGTACAATATGGCATCTCTCACTCTCCTGAAACCAAAACTTCCGACTAAAAGATTTCGACTTTGATCACTTCACAAACGGACAAAGCAAAAGAAACAAACCTGTAAAAAGCCAGGACCAAAACCAGCTCGCTTCATGTTCTTCCCAAATGTATAGCACGGACAGCTGCAGCATCAATCACACTGTTAGTACAAAAGCAGTCAAAAACAATTCCCATTCTCAAAACAAAAATGGCGAGAAACCCGATTCCACAAAGAGTCTAACCACTTAGTCAAGTGGGTCAACGAGGCTTCCAATTCAATCCATTCCATGTACAAAAAAGCATTGACCTTTTTCCAATTTCCTTTGACCAATTTCTATATCTCCCAACATCCAAAAATAGAAACACTTTGAAATCCCAAAACAAACATAACAAATCCAGTGAATCAAATTTCGGGCAGGAATCCAAAATCAATACTTTCTTCCACCGGAAAACAACCGAAATTCCGGTAAATAAATTTTCCGGCTAATGTAATTAGATAAGAAAGAGCACATACCAAGCCGACTGAATAGCGACGCGGCGATCGTCGAACCAATCGAGAAGCTCACCCTCCCACATCCGGAACACGCCGCCGAAATCGCCAACCTCAGCTGCTTCTTCTCCTTCTTCTCCGGCACCAAAGCTCTGGAACTTGGCGGCGGACTTTCCCTGGGTCTGTAAGGCGACGGTGGAGCAGAGCATGTCGAAATCCAACACCGCCATTCCGCCGCCGCCGCCGCCGACCAGCCTCTCCATCTCCTCCTGTTCCGCCTCGTCCTTGCTCAGCACAACCCTCTCTGCTTGCTTCTCTAAATCCCCCATTTTGGTTTTTGAACCCCAAAACGTGAAACAAATTTTAGGGTTTGGTTTCTCTCTCTCGTCTTCCCCTCCCCTCCTCTCCTCTCCTCTCCTCTCCTTCAATGAAAAGCGTGATTTTTCTGAAATGAAAATAGTGGAAACTTTTTGGGTTTTCTGAAAATATTTTAAACTTTTTTTTGGGATTTGGTGGCGGATGAATGATTGTAGGCGGGTCGGGTCGGATCGGCGCTTAATTACTGGGTGGGACCCATGTTTTATATCTGCTTTTTTTTGGTTGACAACTTGAGATTGTCTTCTATCTGGTTAATCACCAAATTACCGGTCTCCTCTTCTCTCTGATTTATTCTTTTAAGTTGGTTTTATTTGTTTGTTTTTCTGTTAGGATTGGTTTAGCCAACTCCAAACATTTTTCTGTTAGGACAACAAAATTGTATCCTTAATTCATATTAAGTCAGTGTCAAAAGATGATGAGGATTCTAAACTCGAATTTTAACCCTCGGTTAAAAAAATAGTTTTTTTTTATTTGAGTTGACTGATTTTTTGTCTTTTTCAATCTAGAAATGTGAGTAATCCGGTTACACTGATTAGGAGAACAATATTGATCTTTACCTGATTTACCGTCTCATTCTATAGCTGATTAAGTTAATGTGATTCAACCACCAGCATTTATGAATTATGATACATTTGTTTTTATGATGCCTTGACTTGATAATACGGCATCTCAATTATGGACGGTCCACCCTAATCCCATCATTTCTACCAGCCAAATGAACGGGGTCAATCAAAAGAAAATACTTATATTATTCTCTTTCGTAAGCAACAAATTTGCAATCATAATACTAAATAATAACATGTGATGATCTTAAACTCATGACAAGAACAGAAACTTTATGATCCACAAAACAGACAGCGGCCGAATAAAATTCGGTCGACCTTTGTATTTTAAGATTAGGAATCGATCTTAGTTTATTTGGATTAAGGAGATACAAGAATGAGTCTAATGATGATGATAGGCAAAGAATAAATAAGGTATCATAGCCAGTCTCCAACGTACCTTGAGCTGTAATCTCCATTATTTCATGCTTAATATAAATATAGACTAATCAAAACCGTAATGCATTATGCACCAGAAACAGAGCCCTATGATTGTTCAACCATATTATTCTATGATATGACACATCTCGTGCTCGAGGGGACCATAATGCTGGCTCATGGCTGTTGTGGATTTCATCCATATGGATAAGCACAATCAAGGGTTCTATTATCTACTCTCTATCAAAGTCTCAACCACCCCCACATGCCGAAAGGTTTCCGAGCGACAAGGGAAAACAAAATCGAAGACAAAAACCTCGAAATGCAGCACTAACGAAAATGTCAAAAGTACAAATCAAGTCACATATAATGATTTCGTAGTATTGTTGCCTGTAAAATGCCACAACGGAAGGGAAAGAAAGGATGAGACACAGACACCGTGGACCTGTAAAAACTCTGGAGTTAAGTCTTTGCTGCGGGTCTCACTAACCCAAGACCCGAGCCACTCCCCAAGTGCTTGAAATCTTTGGCTTCAAGATCATCGTCGTGGCCAGCAAAGCCGGTCCCTCCTTTTTTCAGGTTCACCAAGTTCCTTTCTTTGCATCCCTTGTTGCAAACGAGACAAACCTTATCTACAGGTATGAACTTATCAGCACACTTCTTACAGAAGACGTGGCCACATGAGCTAAGAGCCACGAGTGATAGCGTGTTTGTTAAGGTAACCTTGCAGCTCGGACAGATAAATGTCTTGTCAAGAGGCGTTGATTTCTTCTCGTCGTTGGTGTCTTCAGTGAAATGGATAGGGAAAAGAGACTTCAGCTTTAGTTTCTCGCTTCCTTCTGGACAGGTTGTGCATTCAGGGGGAGCAGCCACTTTAACAGCAGCTTCTGGCGTAGCAGAAGGCAGCCAAAATGCCTTCATTGTCCGAAGCGCCTCTTCTTCGTAAGAAGTGACCTTCACACTATTTGCCCCATGAAAACCATTCTTATCCCGGTCCTGGTTTCTATCATTGTAGTGCGGTACTGCACCATGGTTTTGCTGATCAAAAGCCTCAAGCTCTCTGGCTTTCTGTTGCCTTAACTTCTCTTCTTCATCTTCCTTGTCTTGCTTCTGCTGACTATTATGTGCAACTTGCTTTCTGCAAAGTGGAAGAAGCAACCTCTTGAGATAAACCACACAATATCCTCAAGCTAATGTAAGAAAACAAAACCAAAGGCACCAAGCGCAGCCAGGCTTGGTTTCACAATAAGCCTAGAGAAACCAAAACATAATCAAGATCCACCAAACTACAAAACTAGAAACCATCATTAACAATTTTTGCTTGACGTACAACGATAAAACTAGATGACAAGTAAGTAGAATGTCTTCTCGACATTAAAGGAAGGTTTTTTTTTTTCTTCTGGGGGTAAACTAACAGCTGTATATGAGACTTTGCCAAAGGGAAGGTGCTACTAGCAGCACAGAAAGCACAGAAAATATCGCAAAATAACTAATAACCTGCACAGAACAGATGTGACCTGACATACTAGCACACCTATGCAAATCTACCAAAAATTGGCTTCCCCAAAAGGGCAAGCCATTTGATAGTTCACTTTCTCAAGAACTCCCTGAACACCAAAGGTTCCACAGAATTTCACCTAATCAAGTAACCATATTCACCATTGTAAGAGAATATGATTGAATACCTGGAACAAAAATCCAGATTGGTTTGAATAACATCTATTATGGATCTATATTCCACAACCATTTCACAAAATAAGTAACCAAACATGCAAAGACGAGCTTTTGTTATACTCCAATCCACATTTGGGGAAAAAAATGGAACCTGCATTCTTTTCCCATTATTTCCCTTTTTCTATTACAATAGAACATAGTCTGAAGCCTAGACCTCTACTGAAAATCTCAAACTCATAAACTTTCACTCAAACCTGGAAGCTTTAGGCTACACAGGGTTTAAAATCCGAAAATTCAAAACATCACACTCAAATTAACAGAAACAATGAACAAATCCTGATTACATTGAACAATAACAAACAACAAATTGGTTCTAAAGCTCTGAACTTATTCACAACTCCTAACGCTACCTTTTTCAAGGAAGAGCTCAATGCCAAAATGACAAAGCACTTATACCATTAACATTATGAGCATCGAGCAAAACTTCACTCTAAAATTTGAGCACTTCTACAATGTCGTAACTAAATCAAACTTTCTGCATCCAGAAATATGTTCGAGGGGTTCACACACCCCACGAACCTCTAAACCTGTTAACAGCCGCTAAAGCTAAGCTTGTTCAGAAAATAACTCGATGCCAATGACAGAAACACATATACCACTACATTATGATCCTATCAAAATTGCACTCTAAAATCTGTGATTTAAAGCAGTATGAGGCCTCTACCCATCTCACTCAGATTCTATTCAACTGTACCTAAAATCTCAATCTCAATTCCACGATATTTCAGTCGAAGCTGGAAACTTTAGGCCCCAAAACCCTAAACTCTTAGCTTTCCAAAAAGAACAAATCTTTCATCACAGCACCACCAAAAAAACACAAAACCCAGAAACCCAATACACCCAAATCAAATTCACAGAAAAGCGAACAAAAAATTGGGTTATACAGCTATGGAAAATTGAAGGTACCTGTGGATGTCTTTCTTCTGGGAAAGCAAGCATTCGAGAATGCACTCCTTGCAAAAGACATGGCCTTTCTGGCAACTCATGGGGTCGATGAAGGGCTTCAAGCAGAGGCAACAAGCATCGAAGGGTTTGATGGAGTCTCTGCCGAGTCTCTCCCTCTGGGTTCCATACCCAAGCTTTCGCTTCTCGTCGTATGTGAAGAACGCGAGGTCGTTGTTGTTCTTCGAGTGTCTCTGAGGCATATTATTATCTCTGAGAGAAGAAGAAGAGTAAGGGATTTGGGGGAAGTCCTTTGATTTGGGGATTGAATAAGAGGGAGAGAGATGCAGGCTGCAGAAGCAGCTGCCCCGAAATATGTATTGGGCCACATCCGGGTTCGGTTCGATTGGGAATTAGAACCGCAACAAAAACCACATGTCGTTTCATACAAAAAATGCTTTTCTTACAAAATTTTGGTTTCTTCCAAATTGGGTTCTTTTCCACAACAAAAACGACATATTGTTCAAACTAAATCTTTCTCGTACTTTTTTTCAAATGAAATGAAAATCACCTCTAAAACAATCTAACAACCTAATTGTAGATTGTCAAAGTCAAAGTTTCAAGTATGAATTGCTGAAGCAAGTGAGGGATGTACTCCGATATAGCCCCTTCACCTGAAATTGATTGATGACTACGTAAAACATTACGCCGTGGAAGAAATAAAGAATCTGAACTCTGGGCTACATTAGAAGCTTTACACTTATTCTTATAGAGTATATCCTAAATATGAGTCTATCTGTTATCTTTCTTTGCATATGAGATTCTATTCAACATCATTTCTTGTTATTCAATTTCTTCTAATATCTCATATTCTTAAAATAAAAAAATAAAAAAATTTATATCATCAATGATCATCCACATCCATACACACGTACTTTTTTCATTATCTTCTAGAATTTCAATTCTTAATTTTCATGCGCAAGTTTTAATTATAACTTCATTTATCACTCAAATAGAACACTTTCATGCCAACTGTAGTCATAAGAGAAACATGAGTTATAACTTCACATATCTCGTGTACATAGTAGTGTGATTATTTCATGAATCATAAAGTATTTAGCAATAATGTTCATCTAGTCAGTAATGTAAATCAGTGGAGGATTTAATTATTATTATTAAGTTGAGTTGTTTTGTTTTATTTTCCGCCTTTGGATTTGCATCTATGGGAGTAAGGGTGACTGAGCATAATATCTTTGGTCAGTAGCTGACTAGGTGAACATCATGAGTATTTAAAATAATTATTGATTTTTTTTTCTCAATGAAATTGAGAATGTGATCAAGATAAGAATTGATTTTTTTTTTCTAAATGAAATTGATACCATTCGAATCAATAGTCATTGGTTAGAGACTTAGAGTATGTTTAGCAGACTCTCTATTTTGACTCCTTAGTTATTTTAGAGAGCATGTTTAACTTTTTATCTATTTTAGCAGCTGCACTAAACTTTTAAGAGCATCTTTAGCAATGCTAGTCATTTTTTAGTCAAATTTTAGCTAAAGTAACTAAAAAGTCATTTTAGTTAGCCACTTTAGAATTACGTCTGCATCAATGCTCTCTATTTTAGTTAGTTTTGAATTTATATTATTTTTTTAATGAATATTAAATAGTTTAAATGTATTTATAAATTACATAAAATAACTTAAAATGAATGTTTTAAATTATAGAGAGCCTCATCCCTCTTTCTATATTTAGGAGCAAGATAGTTAAAAGTTATGATAGAGAGCCACTTAGGAGTCCGGTGCAGCTGCTAAAATAGATAAAAAGCTAAACATGCTATCCAAAATAGCTAAGGAGTCAGAATAGAGAGTCTGCTAAAGATGCTCTAAGTGGCTCTCCATTATAACTTTTAGTTATCTCGCTTTTAGATATATAGAGCGAAATGAAGATCTCTATAATTTAAAACATTCATTTTGAGTTATTTTATGTAATTTAAAAATACATTTATATTATTTAATCTTCATTTAAAAAATAATATAAATTTACATTAGCTAAATTAGAGAGTATTGATATAGACGTATTTTTAAAGTGGCTAGCCAAAATATTTTTTTTGCTATTTTGGCTAAAAATGACTAATATTGTTAAACATGCTCTAAAGTCTAACATGTACTTGAATAGGAAAACACACAAGAAATCCCGAAACACTATCAAGAAAAGTAACTCATTACAAATATATTTTGAGCTTGTTATTTTAGCAAGCTAGTAAACAAACAACAGCTTTGTGTTTTTAAGGAAAAATCATAGCTTGTACGCAATTGTGATGAGCGCCACTTTTTAGGAAACAAATATGAATAATAGATATCTGGACCGTTGTCCTCTCTCCTTCAAAAAAAATAGTATAAGTCTCGCGAATGAGCTAATATTACAGTATCTTAATTGCTTAAATTTGGATAATTATTCCGAACTAAAATTCCCTCAAAAATCTTGATCCGCTAAAATCTGACATGTTAGGTTTCTATGAATAGACACACTGAAACAACTGCATGGATCAATCTACGACATCAAATATATGTGCATATGGAAGTGAAAATTTCTTAAATCGACGAAATTTCTGTATCCGATATTATTATTATTATTATTTTTTCCCAAAGAAGGTTTTTTTATTTTTTTATTTTGCCTTTTAAACTCATCAAATTTGGTAGAGAAGCTCGAACATTCCACCTGCACGGTGATCCTGTGTGACATTGACACACTTCTTCTTCTTCTTCTTCTTCTTCTGTTATCAGTTATCACTACTCAGTCTCACCCAAAAGCCAAAACCTTTGCTTCCCTCTCTCTCTCTCTCTCAATCAAACCCATGGCTTCTCCGAAGAAGAGCCCATCATCATCATCATCTTCAGAACCAGAGCGTCAGCACTCCGGCTCGGCGATCGTAGTCCAACCCTCCTCCCCTCGCTTCCCTCCCAGCGGCACCCCCACCTCTGGCGCCCAGCGCCGCATCGGGATCGCCGTCGATCTCAGCGACGAGAGCGCCTTCGCCGTCAAGTGGGCCGTCCAAAACTACCTCCGCCCCGGCGACGCCGTCGTCCTCCTCCACGTCCGCCCCACCAGCGTCCTCTACGGCGCCGACTGGGGCGCCACCGACGTCTCCATCCCCAACGACGAGGCCTCCCAGCAGAAACTCGAGTCCGATTTCGACAACTTCACCATCACCAAGGCCACCGACGTCTCCAAGCCTCTCGAGGAGGCTCGGATCCCCTACAAGATCCACATAGTGAAGGACCACGATATGAAGGAGCGTCTCTGCTTGGAGGTCGAGCGCCTCGGCCTGGTCGCCGTCATTATGGGCAGCCGGGGGTTCGGAGCCACCAAGCGGAGCTCCAACGCCAGGCTCGGTAGTGTTAGTGACTACTGTGTGCACCACTGCGTCTGTCCGGTCATCGTCGTTAGGTTTTCCGATGACAAGGACGGAGACGACCTCGTAAAGCCGGCGAGGTTCGACTCTGTTCACGGGGACGAGCCGGAGTTCCATGACGCTTTGGATAAAGGTCAGCATTATTCTTGCTTTTCGTTTCGATTTTCGGCTTCCGGTTTTAGTATTAGTTGATTATGGTGAAAATTGGATTGATTTCTGGTTAAAGTTTCGTGCTTGGCGGATAGCTCTGTTAGTATAGTTCATTTTGCATTTGATTGTTAATGATGGTGCATTGGATTTGATGAAGATATGCTCTAGTCTGCAAAAGTTTCCACTTTCTCGTTTTTTCTTGACCCGGTGATTACAGGGAGTTAGGGGGCGGTTTCTTATTTTGGGAAGTAAGTTAAACGTGGGAGTCATGCACCTTCTTATTGCCTTTCATTATGTTTGTCCTCACTCCTCAGTGTTGGTTTCATGATTGACATGCATATGTTAGAGGACATCAAATTTAAGGCAGCATGATTAGTATAACTTAGCATTAATAGTCACTTTTAGCGGAGCAAGTAGGCACAGGTGGCTTGGTTGAACCTAATCTGTATGGAGTGACTCAATTAGCAATTTGGAACTTCACGTTTTCGTTTGCTTTAATTTTTGTATCAATACACTTTTGGAATGCTTGGGCAGCTCCTCTACAGTCTACATGCCAGATATAGTGATAGAGGTTTTGTTTGGTGATGGATAGAAATCTCTTAATGGGGAAAAATTTTGATGTCCAATTATTTGGAGCAGCTTATAATTAGTGGTTTACTTTGGCATTCAAGTGTTTTCCCCCCTTTTTTTCTTGGTATCCTGAATATTAATAAGTTTGTTTGCTCAAACAGTAGTTTGGATGGTGTGTATACTTTTTGAAATAAACTACCTTTTGGGCAACCAGCATCTGCTGTTATACAACATTCCAGCTACAATTGAAAGAACTTGCATGTTGATGCCAAAATTAAACTAAGTATTAAGGTACTCCAAATAAGCTACTGAACAAGTGCAATAAATTAACATAGAAATTGGAGGCAGCCAATAGTATAAGAGCAGTCTTGCTAATGCTCCATACTTTCAAGTTTCAATTTTGATATCTACTGCTGCTAGTAGGTGAAGTTGGTTTAGATATAAATGTGTAACTTGAACTACTTTTTGTGCTGTTATGTGGGTGGCTATTTTGAGCCTCTTTTATGATATGTTTGTTCTGCTGCAAGAACACTGCACAGGGGATGTATACTTATCGTTTGATGAGTGATTGAATTGTAGCCGGTACATTGTATGTATTGTATTTTTAGTAGTTTGCGTGTTATTGTGATTTGAAGGTAGCTATATAATCAGTTGCCTTCTCTAAGGCATTTTCTGGTTCATTTTAGCAAACCTTTCAATGTCCTTTGCACTGCTAGTCTAAGCAGAGAATGATGAAATGTGTAGACCATTTGCTTTGTCTGAAAATCCAAGTTGCAAGCCATTATTCCACACACACACACACGTTCCAACCCATTATATGTAATAAGTTCATCCTGATAGTTCTTTGGCTGTTAACATTGCATGATTGACAATGTGCTCAGCACCATCAACAGGCCAGAATCTTTCTGTTTCTCGCTGTCTTCTCATATCCACATAAGCCTGTTAATATGTTCAATGATCATGTTAAAACTTCATGGTGAATTCTATATTTCATGCCTTGCAGATACGGATAAGGTGCGTTGAAAAGATAGAGATGGTGAAGTGCATTCAGATGTTTATCAAGTACTCCTGGTTCGTGTGTAATCATGTCGTCATGTTGTATGGAAAAGTTTGGCAGGGACTGAGTCTACTGATCTTTGTTTAAATCCACTTTTTCACGGCGTTGCCATATGTTTATGAAGCTCGGGGATGTTGATGAATAATGGATGATTTCAATTTCAATATTGTTCCTTTTCACCTTTCTGAATATATAAAAAATGCATATGAAGTAGATGGTTATGAACTCATGATAACGAGTGGGAAGTTGGTTCTCAACACTTTGAGCTTATCGTTATAGCGTTTGGTCCCTGTTGTTCAGATTCCATCGTTTTGGCAACGCAAATGAACATCACTCTTGTGATGTAAGCTACAGAAGCTTAAGCTTGTCCATATATAAGAAGTGGTCACAGTTCCAAGTTACAGCTAGCTAAATTCCAAAGAGGAAGATCTCAATTCATGGCTGGCACCCAACTCAGAGATCAAAGCCACTGCTCCGCTTAGTTTAGGGGAAACAGAATACAAATCTCTGACATCTCCAGGTGTTGAAATTTTCAATTGGATACACCATAGCCACATAAAACCTTGGCTTTCCTCTACAAGCAACAATTTCACACCACAAAGTTCTCACCAGCTCTGGCCCTTCTTGATTCCTTTCATTAAAGCTTGATGTTAGTTTATTAGTAGCTTTCTTATTCGTCACTAATCAACTCGCCAGTAAATGATTGTACTAATTCATGAGATATGGTAGGCACGTGGACATGTCCCAAGCTTTATCCCCCACCTCCCATTCATACGCTTTTGCGAAACCCGACTGAAAATCACGACCTTCTGCCGAACAAATTACGACTTTAGGGGTATTCGAACTTCAAACTTCAAACTGCATGATGGCATCCACTATTCTTGAGAGTTCTAACTCTGTTCAATTTAGTTTAGAAGACTTATTCTAGTAGAATTACACAAAAAACAATCCTCCCTCCCTCCATCTAGTAGCAGCCTGCTTAGATCAAACCTCCCCAATTTGATGCTATACTCCCCCTATAATAATCAAAGTACATCAATCTATGCCACATTCTTTTGGTGTTGAGTACAGACAACAAAATTTGACTTATTTATTAGTCATCTTTTAAGCACCTTAAACCTGAACCTAATATGATAGACCAAGTGAAGTAGGGAACCATTAGTCTTCTTGTAAGGTCAAATGACTCAAATCATTCTCCTTTTTTCAGGTACCAAATTGCGGGAGAAATATACAGATGGTGGTGGCTTTTCATCCATATGAAACAATGTACACTATTACCATCACGGACCAGAACTTAATTTCTGCTAGTTGTATGTTCTGAGACCCCACTCACCACTTATCACTTAATACATAGGTGGAGGAAAATGGGCACTAATGGACTTCTTGAAGGGGTTTTCTACTTGCAGAACTTTAATTTCTGCACTGATCTCAAATGGGGCGGTCTAAATTTAGCTCCACCCATTTGATAGCTCAAAGGGCCAATGTTAAGTACAATAATCAAAGAAAAGCAAAGCAAAATATGTCATTTATACAGGAAACTTTGCTGAAAAGATGAAATGGTGAGGAAGATGGTAAGGATCCAACTGAAATGGAAGTTAAAAGCTTACAATGACTTGAAAACAAAGAAAATTCACCCAGTCAGTAAAATCTTCATCAACTCGTGGAACTAAATTTTGGGTCTTAATTTGTTGCTTCCCTGAATCATTCTGGGCTCGAATTTTTTCTTGATATCGGTTCCGCTGCAGCAGCTCTCATCTTTCTTTTATTGAAGATGATCGGATGAACTCAAAAGAAAGAAAATAAGAGATGCATGATTTGCAAGATCTTTAGGTGAAGAAATTGCGTGCTTGAGAATTCAAGAGTGCATTGTAGCGCCTGCGCTTACATGGATATGATGATCTTGTTTCTGAGAAGCTTTCATGGCAACATTCTTCATCACTTAAAGAACTTGAGTCCGTGGAGTAGAAGAGCTGGATGACCATGGAACAACTTGATTCTCCTCATCATCATCATCATTACCACCATCGTTATCATCAGCGCTCAGCGCCATTGTCGCCACCACCACCATCATGTTCATCATCTTCTCCAATGCTATTTTCTTCATGATCATCATCATCATGTTCTTCTTCTTCTTCATTTGTGGACTCCTTGTTAGAACTGTTCATACAATTCTCACAAACTGAAACAGTATGACCAAGCTTGGGTCCAGAGGCATTCCATGGGGTTAGAGATTGACAGACATGGCAGAGCAGAGTCCTTAAATGCTTCGCCACCAAGAAGTTTGCACCATGAACCTTGATGTCACAATCCCAACACAGACTAGCCTGATCTGATTCACAGTACATCTTTGCCATAGAATCACACAGCTCACACTTCTTCATCTCTTTCTCTCGCTCTCTCTCAATTTGATTGCTCAAGCAGATCTCTTTTATCTACGTTTTTAAGCCCTGAAGTGTATATGTACATATATAAAAAGGAAGGGATTGGAAAACATGGTGCAGGACAAGATGGGAGTTATTATTATTATTATTATTTTGGGGGGTTTAGTCTTTGTTAGATTAGGTAACACATACCCAGAGTATCCCAGCATAGTCGGACTAATCCACTGTATCGTCACCGGGCAGGAAGGCAAATAGACACAAGACCTCACCGCCAATTGGCCACTAAGATGGGAGTTATTTATAAAAAAGACCAGCCCCTAAATTTTTTTTATTTTATTTTTTTAAGAGAGGAATTGGACTTTATTGTATTTAATTTGTTTCCTTCAAAGAGGGAGAAAATGCACCAATCAATCTGACTCCTTAAGTTTGGGTAAGTTTATTGGCAAGAGAGGAGCAGATAGAAGATAATTTAGGGTAAAGCCTTCACATACTGAATTACTCGGAATTTAATCATCTTGCTCACAGGTACAATTGTCTTACACAACATATCATTGATTTGGGAACCTAATAAAGTAAGTTCAGATGTGACAATTGGGCGTGATATCAATAGTAGGAGATATTATTGTAGCTTTTTTTTTAATATTTGTTAACAGAAAACAATCAAAGAAAGCCTCTTTTAAGAACTTGCAAAAGCTTGAGTGTATAAAAATCACAAGAATACTTGTACATACATATACTTAAGAGCTTAATTTCAATCCTACGCTATTAGTAAAATTAATACATTGATATAATGTAGGTAAAAGAAGAACCTAAAATGTATTGTATGAAAAGCAAGTAAACGTGTTATAAATGCTTCTTGCAATGAAGCCAAGGATGTTTTCAACTTTGATGGGTTGGAATTAGGTGATGGAGTGTTAAAACTGTTGAACACCACCTAAAATTTGCCACATCATATGGCATTATGGCACTCTTTGTTCCCCTTCCATGCAATTTGTGGTTAGTATCGTGCAAGAACCCACTGCATTCCCTCTGAATTTACACACACACACACACACCGGTTGGAATAATGGTCTGATGGAGGCTAGAATTGGAATCCTAAGAAGACACACGCGTCTGAATTGCAGTGAACTAACTAGAACTCAAATCAATTCTGTGGACAGCTCACTACTCCTTTGGCTCTTAGCTTCAAGATCTCGCAGCTTTTGCTAACCTCTAGCTAGGTGGTTGTATTATGATGATCTATGTACAGGGTTGAGAATTGAGATCGACGGTATGAGAGTTCTTTTCGTTTAGAACAAATTCCAAATCGTACGTGGCCAGTTAAACTCAGTGGGAATCTAACTTTCAGGTAGTTGGCACCTTCCTGGATTTGTCAATGGTGATTCTTTAGTGGTTCAGATGAAGCCTTGACTATTACTAACAACTTTGATTGATTATTTGTCTCTCTGTAGAACAACTTGGAAGTATGTCCGTAACTGTAATGAGCTCAGCAAAAATTAATTCTCAATTCTTGACATAATGAGAGAAATGGTATGTCGGAAGGTACAATGAGCGACATTCTTATAAAAATCGTTTATTTTAAAAAATAAGACTTCTATTCATACTTCTTGATTTAGTATTTAGACCTCCTCATTTTTTGACCTAAATTTATCCCCTAACTTAAAAGAAAAAAAAATCAGTTCTTGTCTCCAGATCAGATCAGATCAGGATAGCTTAGGTAGTTTGAAGATTGTTAAAAGGTGAAAACGAGTGTTCTTAACTGCACAAAAAAAACACTTACGCAAGAATAAAAAACCAAACAGAATTTTAAGGGAAAAAAATAAATAAACAAAAATCCTGTACGCATTTGCTTATAGTTTGAGCTGGACATCAGTGGCTATTCATTCACATACAGTATTGTTTCATGTTCAAGTGTTGGGCATGGAAAATGCCTCTGACTTTAGGGAACAGATGGACTAGATATAAAATGAAAGATGAAGGTTCCTGGTCTTAAATTATTGCTCTGATTCAACTACTGCGAAAGTGCGAATCTTAAACTAATTAACCTAATTAGAGTTTGACATATTGCATAGGGGCGAGAGAGAGTGAGATAGTTGCTGTGGTATCACCATAAATGAGTGTTGTGGAGAAGATGGAAGAGCAGGAGGTGTAGACAGAAAAATAAAAATTATTGGGGAGAGTTGGAAGTTTAGTATGTCAAAATATGAAAGGAGGTCTAACTAACATTTAGGAGGTCTGAATAGAACTATATTTTTAAAAATATATGATAACTAGAATTATTGAGAAAGAAATAATTAAGAAACGCATAATCTAATTTATTACGTATGCTTTCAAAATCAAATTTGTTGTCACTTTTGTAAATGTGGGTATGAGATGCCCACAAGTACACTAGAATTATCCTAATTAGTTACTCTTGTTTTAATTTTTTAAAGTAATCTGTCAAACACTTTCATGTATTAATTTATGAAATTATGATAGAGTTTCTTAAAATACGTCGAATCCAAAGTCATGCAAAAAAATGATACAACTCATACATAAATTATATAAGTGCATTGCTTGATGTTAGAAATTGATTGCAAAAGTGTCATCATAGCATGTGTCGTCTCATTTTAGTCGTCATTTTGAATTTATTTGGAGTGGCATCGTAAAAGAAGTGTACTTGATATTTCAGTAGGGGAGGGCTTCCAAAACCAAGTACATAGTCTGCCAAGCTGGGCGAGGAGAGAAACCTGTGGGTTTGAATTTGGTATTGGCCTGGTTTTGTCCTTTTCCCTCTTCATGCATGCATTGAACTCAAGTGGAAGAACAAATAAGCTAGTTGATGATTAAGTAGCTATAGCTAGCTACTTGTCAATTTGGCATTCCCAAATTCGACGTACCAATTCTGGTTAGCTGCACAAACACATTGTGGCTGCGCTTTGAGAGGTTTCTAGCTACTAGTACATGTAAATATGTAGTGGATTTGAATCTGTGGTGTACACATTCATGAAAATTAGCTCCGCCAGTTAGGTTTTAATTTTCAAACCAGATGGGATGATTTTCTCTTAACATTAATGGGAAAATTAGCTCCGCTATATTAATGGGATGATTTTCTCTAACATATGTTTTTATATTTGTTTTTCAATGATTTTCTCTAATTCCCGAGTCCCAAAACCAAAATTTGATGTTAATGACGATGGAGTTGCTCTTCAACCAGCCAAGCCCACGAACAAATTGGTTGAAGTCATCCATGATCTACCTACATTTACCTACAGATGGGTGACTAAAGAAGACTCCTCCCTTTCTTTACCTCATTTGAGGTCCCAGGCCCATTACAAGTGAAGGACCCAACTTATTTGAAATGACACTTGAGATAACATTAGTTACATTACATCTCATAGAGAATGTTGCCAACTGAGGTACTACATTGTTACATAATCTCGAGTCTGGCACATAAAAACAAGAAATAACATGAAAGATTCATCAAGTAGATGTCATTACGGAGGAAAGCTACACATCATGTTTGAGGCTTTGAGCACAAGAGCAACTCTGGAAAACCAACTAATTGACTGATTTCTCTTCAAATGTCTTACGTATCTTGTCCCATCTTTTATGCGGAAAAAAGTAGTGTCAATGGTTCAAGACACATTTTATTAGAAATTGATGAAGCCGAATTGACTTGAATATACTTAATTTTAAATAAACAAAATACTACAAGGTTAATGAATGCAACTTTGTGCATTATCCAAGTACCTTTATGCGCACAGGCACAGCTAAAGGTAAACTAATACCAAATCTCCTTTATACTAATTGTCTCCTTTATCAGTTTACCTTTACCAATACCAAATTGGATTTCCACCCTCCTTCTTTTCTTCTTTTCATTTATTTTTTATTTTTTAAATTCTGGTTGATCTATAAAAAAAGACACTTTTGAAAAGCAAACATATATGCCATGATCATATGAAAACCGGGCTTAGCTAAATAGTCTCTAATAATAAGCTCAACCGAAATTACAAACTAGGATGATAATGGAAACAAAAAGATCTTGATGACATACTACAAGAAAAACTAGATTGCCACAGAAGAAGAGATCACTACATCTGATCACCATCATCAGTAACAAAAGCTTCCTCCAACAACTCCACAGAACTTTCCATCATAGCAGGACTCAACCTAAACATGAGTGTACAAAACTCCATCTCATTCAAGCACCCATCACCATTCAAATCACCTTCTTTGATCATGTTCCTCACCTCATCGTCGCTCATACCTTGCAATCCCAACAAGCCGGAGTTCCTCTTCAAGCTCTGAAACGTGATCACGCCTCTCTCTCCGTCCATCAAAAGCCGAAAGCCGTTGCAGAGCTCCTTCATGAAGCCTTCCGCTCCCAACTTGTCGACCATGGCCGGGAAGAAATCTTCAAACACCACTCCGTTTTGGCACGCCATTATAATTATGATGAAAGTCAATCGGAAAAACAATACCTATAAATTAATCAGGGTGCGTGAGGAGGTTTATATATATAGCTAGGGAACAGTTGAAGTAAGAAAAGGAATAAAGACCTAGAAGGGAGGGAAAATTAAACTTCGAGGAAAGAGAGGTGGGTGTGAATGACAACAAAGGTACAGAAGAGAGATAAGGGCATGAACGAAGTTTGCTCTGCCATAGTGCCATATAAATATAACTCATGTAAGCTGGGGCAGTTTGATTTCTGGTAGAAGTTCTCCTTCGTGGAAATTGCATGGGAAGGCCCATATATTAATTGGCAAAGAAGGTAGCTGCATGTATTTTCCCACGAAAGGATATGAAACTTGGCATAGAAGGCCAGAAGGGCTCTTTTCAAATCAGCACGTAATAGATTAATTAACACAAAAGATTTGACCCTCGATCGAGCAATAGCTGCGTAATTACATAAACCGTTAGGAAGAGGAAATTCCAATTTTTTTTTTTTTTGTTAAATGATTAGTGTATTAAGTATGTCGAATTTGATACATTGGATGTCGAATTTAACATCTTTACCGATGCTTCCTTTGTTGGAAGGAAATACCTTATAAGTACAAACTAGACTAAAGTTAATTAGTTGGTTGAAGTGATCTCATATGCTAGAGCCACACACCTCAGTGTCGCCTTCACGCTAATCGATCTTAGAGGAAATTTCAAATATCAGCCAAGATGTATACATTTCACTCAAATATCACTAAATTTAAACAAATATGAATGACTCTAACATATATTTAAGATTTAAGTGGTTTGGGTAACATAAGTAGCGAGGGATAGAGAGAAATGAGTTGGAATGTAAGCTAGAAAGACACACATGCAATGTCAGCTTTATATCAAATACGTACACGCCAATAATTAGTGTACCATGTACCAAGGAGCTGAGAATTTGCTTTT
This sequence comes from Rosa lucieae, assembly GCA_024704745.1. Taxonomy (NCBI): domain Eukaryota; kingdom Viridiplantae; phylum Streptophyta; class Magnoliopsida; order Rosales; family Rosaceae; genus Rosa; species Rosa lucieae. The sequence continues at coordinate 26,514 of JANPXK010000324.1, read as the reverse complement.
GTGAAGGATAATATCAATATTGTTCTTTCAGTTTCGACAGATATATCGCATCACGTATTTGAGAAAAAAATCAAGAGAGTGGGACACAATAACAAAAATTCAATGGAGAGAATCAAAGATGTTGAGAAAAATTTATGCAAAACAAATAAATATGAGATAAGTGAGATCATAAAATCGAACTCTTATCATATTATTTATTTTTTTATTTTTTTTATTTTTATTTTTATTCTTTTAGCGAGTAGAATGCTAACTCATCATTCTGTCACAAAATTTTATTAAAGAGAAATAAAAAAAATACAAACAGGCCGGAGGACTAGTCTAAAGCCGACCCTGAAAAATCACACAATACTACAAACCAGCATGATCTTCTTTATCATGAGTGTTAAGTCTTATAGAATAATTACCTTTTTTTTACTTAAATAATTATTACCTTACATTCTTTTTCAGACATGACTCCAGAGGATACTCTGGACTCTGTCTACATCTTTATGTCAAACCAAATGATCAACCAACCACGAAAGTGAGGAACTCCAATAATTTCATGTAAATCCTTCGAAGTACTCCCTCATTTTAGTGAATGACAAAAGCACGGCCGGTGAAATGGGATTCTTAAAACAAGTCCTTTCCTTATATATGTAGAAGCCATATACGAAGTCCACATAGAACCTCCCCTGAAATCTACCACTGAATTGCATATTATTGCTTTGAACCACTGTGAAGTTGAAGGGCAGGTTGCTTGGCCTTGTAGAAAAGTTCATCCGTGCGTAGCTAAAACACTGGGGAAATGAGGTCACGAATTATAACAATTTGGTCGAATTTGTGCCATAATATATTTTTTTCAAGTAACAAAGTCTCTTTAGACTTGTCCAAGACTCCAAGGGTTGGATATTTGGTAAGACATTAATCACAATATGGCAAAAAGTAAGACTTTATTTAAATAATATCACAATATAGCAAAAAGTAATTTCTTTTGATATCAGAATATCAAGTCGCATAACCGATTGATTTATTTGATGAATTTTTGCTTGATAAGTTGATAGTTGAGGAATTTGATAATATTTTTTCACTTTAATCTCATTAAACTTTAAACCCAAATGCTACCAAGTTGATTTATATTTATATTCACATGCTCAATTGCTGGTGAGTCGTAGTTTGTTCGTTAGAGCTTAACTAACACAATGAAGGTCACGGGTTAACACTAGGAAAACATTTTTTATCAAAGCTATTACAAAAAATCAATTATTGTTGAATATTTCATGAATCTAAATTTAATTGTAATGCCCAATATACCTTTTTTTTTTTAATCAAATCCAAAGCTGGTGCCAATATATATTCATCTAAAACTAGAATATGGCGTTACATACCATTCCGTTGCCTTATACAGATAGACAAGAAGATAGTGACATAAGTCTCGTATTTATAAGTAAGAGAACGTGAGTTCGACTGACAGAAAACTAGTTGTTGATATGGTAAAAAAAAAAAAAATCAATCATAACTGTATTTATGATTTTCTCTATTCCTTATAAGATTTGATCTTGAGTTTTGAAAGTTGAAACTATCTTTTTTGAAGGTAATGAATATATTCATAGCAAACACAGGCTAGAATGACCAAATACATAGTTCTCATAGGTGTCATTACACCTGAAACAATTCCGCTCCTTTTGCAGGAGCCTAGCAGAATAACATAATTCTAAACTAAGAATAGTAGCAGGCCAAGGTCCTGGTACCAATGCACTCAATTGCTGTACACCAAAAAACCTTGCATCTAGATGTGTAGAATCACTGATCATTCTGTAGGCAAAGTACCAAAGCTATGATCCCTAAAAACATAGGGAATTATTGAAAGTAAACAAAGCTACTAACATAGAGTTGGGCCAAAGTCAAAACAACCTAGGCCAAAATAGTAGTCCAGCAGTCCTAAGAAAAGAACCCAACTCCGGCCCAAACAAAAGGTGGCTTGACCCAAGCCCGGCCCATCTTCAGCCTCAACTGTTCAACCGCCAGAACATGAAGCATGATGCCACCGCTGCAAAAAACGACGCTAGCCCTCGTCGCTGCCACAGACCACCAGACCTTGCCTCCTCCACGCCCCGCGTAAAACTCACTGCCATCAGCGAAATTCGAGCAAGTTCATGCCGAAACAGAAACCTGTCCGAAGCAGTCAGATTCATCACGCCACCACCACCGTCCAGTCCCTCCATCATGTCACCGATTGTGGAGGTGCCTCGACGACACTCACCCCGCGTTGTACAGTCGCCCACTGAGCCGAAGACCTCGTCTGGTACTTTGTCACCAACAACCATCCAATTCGCATCGAAGTCAAAAACTCATTCCAAGAAGCACCGACTCTAGTCATCAAATTCCCGTCCGGCAGCAGTCACTGGCCGGTGAGGCAAGCCACCGCCACCCATGGGCGCTGCCGGACAAGAAGAAAAGTTTGCAAACCCTAGACCAAAACCAGCTGTCCGAGTTTTTTGGATCTCTTATTTACTTGACTCTTATTTACTTGAAAGTTGAAAACTATCAAACATTCAAGTAAGAAAGATAACCTAGTAAACGAACAAGACACAATTAAAAAGTATAGGAAAGAAGATGAGCAATCACACCCGTCAAAACTGCATTGTTTGGCAACTATATATGAAAACATAGCTATTTTGGAACCCTAAAATCACCAAAACCCATTTCCTTTCGAACAATTCTTAGGTTCACCCCTTGGGTGAATGAACATATTCACCCTCTCTTGCGATTAAGGCATAAAAACTTTATAATTTTCTAATCCGACCGTTCATGTTGTATAACGTAGGGCTGCCACTTGGTTTGGTAATTACCAAACCGACCGAATACCAACCGATGTTTTAGGTTTGGTAAACTGACTTTTTGGTAACCGATACCGATAAAACCGAAATCGAAAATTACAGAAAAAGTTGGTTTGGTTTTGGTAAATACCGAATCTACCGATTATCTAAATATTAGATTTATATACTACAGTTTTCAATACACATACATGTATATTAAGAAATAAACATAAAAACTTTTATAATAGTATGAACATTACTACATATACTACATTAATACTACATATATTTATAGTAACCTAGTCAAAGATGGTTAAATAACCTAGTTTTATTGAAAATTACTAGAACTTGATGTCATATATACAAAAGAAAGCTATAATTAGTAGATGAATACAACGTTTATGACTATAAAATTCAAAAACCTAGTTTTGTTCATTCTAATTTATATTATAAATAATTAGTTATTCTAAAGTTGGTAATACCGAAAACCGAAATACCGAATTTGGTAGATATAATTAAAAACCGAAAATTTTGGTTGGTAATTGGTAGCTCAGTTTTGAAACCGAAAGCTTTGGTTTTGAAGTTGGTAATACCTATAACCGATTCGAACCGACCGAGTGACAGCCCTAGTATAACGTAACACAAAGATTAGCTATGTAAAAAACTAATCAAATTGAAGACCTTTTAGTTATTCATTTCTATGAAATACATGGATGGTTCATCATAATAGCAGTAAGTGTTGTTAGAACCATCCATTTATTTGATTCAATTAGATAATTAAACGATTTTTGATTCGATTGATTTTTTACAGAGATGATCTTTAAAGCCTTAATTAAGATATGGACCGTTTGATTATAAATTTATTAAGTAAAAGTATGTTAATCGACAATGGGGGTGAATATACTTGTTCACCCTAGGGGTGAACCTAAGAATTGTTCTTTCCTTTCAGGTGAGTAATATATAAGTAAAAGTTTAACTAAAAAGTGTATAAAGGAAGAAGGGCAACCTCAACCGTTGAACTTATATTATTTGGCCACCTAGCTAGGAAAATCATAGCTACCAAGCGAACCTTAATTCACCAAAATCCCTTTCTGTTGTCAAAATGGTGTCACCGTTAACGATACCTATGGCCGTTGTATTAATAAATTGTGCAGGAAAGCCCTTTTGGCTGGAAAACTGGATGAGCTAATTCTTCTAAGAACTTACAAATTAGCTTTCTAGTTCTTCTTGCACGTTTTCGGTTTCCACTCTTTTAATTGCATTTCCCTGCATTGGCCTCTAGGAATCACGGAATCATCTTCCCCTTTATCATGACTTCATGTGGAAACTCTGGCATTGTTCTTGGATTGATGTTTATAGTTTTATCCTTTGACACAACAATAATAGAAACGATGTAGTTTATCCGTAGCTAGCTCCTGTTTTAACATTATCACAATGAGCTTTTGCTTGTTGTCGATCTATTACTGCATTCATTTTTTATCAACTCATCTTGTTCTTAATCCTTCATATCCATTCATGTTACATTAAAATTTTTACTTCACTTGCACGCTAACAGGGAGTGATTCTCGATTGTGAAAATGAAGTTTGCAAGAAACTCATATAAAATTTACGCAAATGCGAAGGGATGATTAGTTACTGTGTTTGTTGAATTTTTATTTACTAGGAAATCTTCTTGAGTTTTTGAAGCTCGGAAATATGTTTGGTGTATACTCTCATCTGATACTCTTTTCTATATGTATACATACATGAGTTAAAACGTACCCTAATTTGTCTTGAGTGTATACTCACTTTAATTATGATTTACTGTCCTTTGTGTTGGAGGCAGCATGCACCTTGCAACACAAGTCAATGCTAAAGACAGAGAAATTTTTCTCCCGTAAGTTCAGATCAAATTCGAAATGTAAGAATGTTCAAGAGGAAACAACCCAAGTGAAGAACAACAATATACTTTATTTTCTGAGGTCGAATCAAATAAAAACAAGGTAGAAGTACATAAGTAAAGAAAAAGAAAATAGCACTCTCTTTTCTACTTGGAGTAAAAGAAGAGAAACGACAGTACTTAATTCCCTAATAACTCCAGTGGAGCACTCTCTTTCTTCTTGGATAAATCCACTGCTGACTAATTTTCTTAAGCTTGCATGGTTACATTTCAGCACCTACTGCTTACTATAGCCTCCTCCAACAATTCCTTAGAAGTCTGCATCAAAGCAGGACTTAACCTAAACATGAGAGTACAAAACTCCATCTCACTCAGACACCCATCTCCATCTAAGTCACCTTCTCTCACCATGCACCTCAACTCTTCATCACTCATTCCCTGCAACCCCAACAGCGCCGAGTTCTTCTTCAAGCTCTCGAATGTGATCACCTCTCTCTTCTCGTCCCTCAGCAGACGGAACCCGTTGCACAACTCCCTCAAACCCTTCCTCGCCTAACCTCTCCAACATCGTCGGAAACGAATCCTCGAACACAACCAATCCACTTCTGGACGCCATTGCTATGTACGTACGCACAACTCTATTTGCTCTTATATATGTGGAAACTAAGAGGATGCAAGAAGATTGGGAACTCTACACACTATTTATATGCATGTGAAGGTACGGATAAATTTGAGTTACAATTAATGTGTTCTGGTATCATTTGATATCATCTGGGCATGTGGTGTTTTAAATTTTAAGAAAGTTTCTCCTTCCTCGAAGCTGCATGGGAAGCTACCATGAAATTATAGCTGAACAAACTGAACTTTCGTATGGGATTGGATTGCTACATATGCATGGGCAGCATAATGCATAATTACAAGAATGTCTATTATCTTACGGTTTCAAAATTTAAATTCGAAAATCAAAAGCATTGTTTTCCTTTAAAAATATATAATAACCGAAAGTCATGATATTATACTCCTAGTCTAAGAAATGTGGCAATCTTCTCTGTAACAGTTTTGTTTTATTCTTTTAGTTATTCTTCATCCGTAGTGTATTGAACGTCAATGAACAATTAATTCTTTTTAAATTATTTGTTAGAGATTAATATGCAATATTGAAGACCGTTTAATTATTTAACTATTTGGAATAAATGATCGTTCGTCATGGAAATTAATTTTTTTGACTAAAACTACATTTTATTTGAAATCATTTTGTCTATTTGAATCACAAAAAAAAACAAAAGAGATAATTTCGAATCTCAAATTTGGAATTTCTCTCTCACGAAGTTGAATGCCAAGAAGATGCCGTGATATTTCTTGTAGAGAAAGGTTGGACAACAAAACAGTTAGAGGGCAAGTGGTTGGTCCCCTCTCCGGCTCTCCCTAACAGAAAATTCAAAATTGACTTCTTTCCTGGGCCTATCATGGCTAATTTTGGGCCTCCTTGAGTTTGGTTGAGTTTTTGAGGCAGGCCCATAACTCCTCCAGATTTCTTCCAATGACTCTATGAGAGGAAAACAAAGTACAAAAATGGAAAAACAGAGAAAGAGAGAGAGACTTCGTAGTCACAAGAAAAACAGTGGAGACTTTTAATTGTATCAACTCTTTTCAATTAGAATATTTCTCAATGTCTCCCATCGGCCAAAATGTTGACCGGTATTTGAGAGTTTTATTTACACAGATTTTAATCCAAACGCTCAAATTAAGAACATCATTATGTTTTCAATCTATTCCAAACCTTAATTATGGGACATGAATTATATGAAGAAAACAAAGTTTTCTCGTCCAAGTACATGTGTGTATACGATTAAAGTCACAAAATTTATTGGGATAGTGATACTACAATGAAAAATTATTGCTATGGTGGTGACTATTAGGTTTTGAAGGTGATGGATCGGCTAGCTCAAAAACAAAAGTGTACGTAGCTCTTTCTGGGTCGGCATTTTCCTGTATAGGATGTCTTGTTTTCACACGTCTGATTGAAAGTGTATGACCTATAACAGCAAGTTGGCATATAATAATATAAACGATTTGGGCCCTTCAATATCATTGAAATATCTGCCTTAGAAAAAGAATAGGCACCCATCATCTTCAATCATGTTCACAAATCACAATAAACAAAAGTAATTATTGATTTAGCCGACTGAAATTTGCACTCTAATTTTTACATTCTACACTTTCTCCTTAATTATTTATTATTTTATATCTAAAAAGTTATGGCATTTTAATAATAAAAGCAACATATGTTAATGGAAAAAGTATATTTAAAAACTAATTTTGAAATGTAAATTGTAAAAAAAAGAGTGTAGATTTCACTCCTCTTGACTTCTTATAGCTTCTCTTCTTTTACTAATGCATGAGGAGCATAATTTTGCTGTGTGGTCTAAAAACAAATACTCTTATAATGATCAATTAGCGTACAGTTCTAGAGAAATTAATATTAAACCATAATTTTTTACTATAAAAGTAAATACTTTTAACCACAAAAATAAGTTAAAATCGACGAATCCAAGACCGAGGACTTTACATGCATGTTTGGGTTTATGAGTGCATTGGTCAAAATTATGAAGTTCAATGTTAGGTTCATATTCCATCTACAACCTCATGTTACGGGCAGGAATCATATTCTGCTTCTAGAAAACTCGTGGTAATTTAATAAAATGTGTTACACGTTACTCGATTGCTGATCAATAACATCAATATATTTCTATTTTTAGTTTTGAGTCAGCTTGAAGCCAACACTTTTTCATTATAAAAATAAAAATGGCTAGCTAGGGGCATAAATTAGTGAAGAGAAATTCTTAGGTGAGGGTTTTCTCACCACGTGGCTTTACGGCCACCCAATCAGAACCCAATCAGAAGAAAAGAAATTTTCAATCTTTTCTGAAGCTGCCCCTGTTCTCTAAAGTGCAATACCCAAAACACCCCTCATACTGGGTAGTGATTGGTCCTCCCCACCACGTGTCAGTGCGATCAGCCCCACGCAAGATTCTCTCACTAGTGAATAGATGCAACGACTCCATCTGTCCAACTTTGTGTTCTTGGAAATTACCGAGTCAATTAATATTTGAACCATTGATCTTGCTGGCTTGGGGTTGTTGCCTGTCATGTTACTCCAGATTTTCTGCCTCCAAGTCTCCAACAACACCTTGGAGGAATCCGTGCCTAACCCGATGTTTCGTGTATAATATTTTTAACTTGCACAATGTGATAAATGCAGGGTCAACACTTCAACTCATATTCCTGGGAGGTTTCTGTGATTCTATCTCAAGGCAACAAGGCTTCAAAAAGTTTTATGGTAGGGTTAATGCCAAAATGAAATCATTGGAAACCGTTTGGTGACTTTGGTCGAGGTAATTCTGCGCATAAACGGTTAAGGAACAAAGAAATAAGAAAGGATCTATCGAAAAAAGAAATAAGAAACGGTAAAAGTTAGAAATGATCATTGTGATTTGGGGTGGTACTTAAATTGTACAACCTTCTATTTTTTTTTGTTTCATTCTTTAAATACTATTTAATTTAATTTCTTTTACTATTTTAAATTGAAATGACAAATTTATCCTTGCACATGAGGGGTTTTTGTCAAAAGTTGCATTTGGATTAATGGTCTTTCTAAATGTACCTAGCAAATATCTAAGTATACCCAGCAATTCTTTTACACCCAGCAAAAATAACTAATTTCCTGTAATACCCTTTTCTTTAGTTAAACCCAGCAAACTCGTACATCCAGCAAAACTCATACAAAATACAGACCGACTTTTGCAATATACTATGTAGTTCATCATCCCTGTTGTATAATCCAGCATATTTGAGTCACTTTGACATCGCAGAAAAACAAAGGAAAGTAGAGGAACAAAAGACAACCTTTTCGTTTTTCTTGGCTTCTGTGGAAATTAGGAATAACAACCATCGTAAAAACTTGCGCAGTTAAGCGGCTCAAGCCCGTCAATGCCATCAGACCCCAACCTATCGTCCGCCTCATTGTCCATGCGAACAAGAACCAATAACCAAAATATCCCCCCCCCCCCAAATCCCAGTCTTTTTCTTCATCAAATGACAAAAAATAAAGAAGCCCATATAGGGTTTCTTGATTGTAATTGGTGATATGCACCATTGCTTACCACTTTCGTGAATGAAAGTATAGTGCTCTGTTCTCAGAGGGTTTTGGAAGAAGATAATGATGACAACTAGCGGCAACCTGGTTGTGAAAGTTAAGTGGGAGAAGTTCTTTTTTTTTTATTGCTTTTCTTTTGTCGGAATAACTTCATTCATGGAAATCGAAGGATACAAGAGAGAAGAACATAACTTAAGGCATGCATGACAGGCCGCAAATGCAATGAGCTATTCAGAGAAGCCACAAGTCCCACGGCTATTTCTGAATGTCTTCATACATGTAAGTTTTCTCTCTTTTCATCTCTGATTTTGGGATATGATTTTCATGTGTTGTGCTCCATTTTTGTGTCTCTGATTTTCATCGTCAGACACTTTTGTGAGGTTTATTTTCAATTTGTTCCACTGAAAACTGTTGGGTGTTTGGTATTCTTCGTTAGAGTGTAGGGTTTTGTTGGGTGTATACGTTTGCTGGGTTTAATTAAATATAGGGGTATTATAGGAAAATTGGTTGGGTGTGGTTAGAGATTTTTTAAATTAATTGGGTGTAAACATTTTGCTGGGTGTGTACTTAGATATTTGTTGGGTACATTTAGGAAGACCCATATTAATTAGTTTCACAAACCACATGGGTAAAATTAACATCACTCTAAACCACAAGAATTATTTATAATTTTTATCTAGACCTGTAAATGGACCAGATTTTGATCCGGACCTGCTCCGGATCAGTGGTTATTAGATGGGTTTGGATTGAAAATTTTGATCCGTTAACCAGTTTATTTAACGGATCAAATACGGATTTAAGTCGATCTGATCCGTTAATGATCCGGTCCATTTTCATAATAATAAAATATTATTTTATTAATAAATTATTATTATTTTTTAAATATAAAATAATAAGAATTTCTTATTACAATTTTTTGCAAAAACTTAAGGGACGGTTTTCGTAAACAAAGTTCATCAATCCATCACCCAAGAAGCATTAATTATTGATAAAGGCTTTGTAAGGACGGTCTTTGTTTAGTTTACTATTGATAAAAGCATTATTGATAAATTTAATATTACTATTTAAAATTTAAAATTATAAACGGATCGGATTAGAGGATATGGTATCCGTTAATCCGGCGGATACGGATTTGGATCGAGCTATCAACTATTTGCCGGGTTAACGGAGCGGGTTCAGGTTGAATTTTTTATTTATTAATAAACGGATTTGAATTTAGGTCGATCTGCTCTAAATCCGGTCTATTTACAGATCTACAAGTTTTACCCAATAAGAAATTGTAATGAATGACGTAAAATATATCAATGATTTTAGTATTTAATGTTCAATGATTTCAATTTCGATTCTTTTATTAGACTTTGGAGTCCAGAATCATTATATTAGTATTTTTAGCTAATGAAAATTATTCAGTCTACCAACGGTAGATATTCACTAGCAAGTCAATTACCACCAAAATCGGTGATTCTAGTGGTGGTTGGTTTCATCTATACATTGTCTATAAATTTCATATTTGAAAAAGTATTTTGAGGTAAATTTTTTCTTCCTCGATACAAAGTTCTAGTTATGAAAATTATAGACAATATAGAGTCAAATCCAACCCCACTGAAATCACCATCTGTTGACTCGCAATTGAACGTCCACAGTTGATGAAGCGCATACGCTTCCGCCAGCTAATTAGGTGGAGTATCACATAGACAATTTGCAATCTAACAATTCTCAAATTCAGAAGTATCTAACAATTCTCAAATTCAGAAGTTTCGATATTTCAGACTACAATAAAATCTTTGTTTTAGTTGATGACTTTCTGTACCGCATAAAAGTCTGTAGTCTAGTACCCTAATCTACTATAAAATCTTTGTTTTGGTTGATAATGATCATCACATCGGTAATAATACAAAAATGTTGAAGTAAAAATGACAATTGGAATAGTCTACTCATTTCATTTCATAGTCCCTTTATATAGGGATAGAGTTACAACGGAAATATTAATTACATTAAATACATTGAATGCTGATTGATCTATAATTGTGCTGATTGATGGTAATCACTGATTCCTTGATTCCCTCTCCGTCAGTTGCTTTGACGAAGGCACACAATATGTTTTTCCTTTAACACTCCCCCTTGTGCCAAGTCAAAGACGAAATGGTGCATGAGTTGTTGCCTCACTAAAAACCTTGCCAAGTAACAATAAAAACCCTGTGGGACAAAAATACACCTTGGTCGAAGGAAAAGAGCACAACGCACATTCTACAGTTGAGAATGACATGTGTGTGTTAGACTACCCCTGACGTCTACACCTCCCCCTGATCTTTACATTAATCAAGTGAGCTTGGAAAGTCTTCGCATTCCTATGCTTTTCACATGTTTCTCAACTGTGGCCTTAGGCAGTGATTTGGTGAACAAATCTGCCACATTCTCCTCAGAACTTACTTGATTCACTTGAATCTTGAGGAGGGTCTGTTGTTGCTGATTGTAGGAAAACTTTGGCGATATGTGTTTTGTATTATCCCCTTGATATATCTTAGCTTCATCTGTTTGATGCAAGCTGCATTATCTTCATAAATACAAGTAGGGTCTTCAGTGGTAGAACTCAAACCACTAGTCCCTCGAATATGTGTAATGATAGATCTTAACCATATACACTCACGAACCATCTCAAGTAGAGCAATGATCTCTGAGTGGCTCGAGGAGGTAGTCACAATGGTTTGCTTGGTTGATCTCCAAGATATCGTCGTGTTCCCAATGGTGAGTATATAACCATTTTGGGAACGACCTTTATATGGGTCATAGATGTATCCAGTATCAGCAAAACCAACCAAAACGTCATTTGGTGTTTTAGTGTAGTGAATGGCGCTTTCGCCATCAACATTTCCTTTAGGGATTGCAGTTCCATCTGCGGTCCCTCTTGTCTCTCTGTAGGGAAAGAACAGTCCCAAGTCAATGGTTCATTTTAGGTATCGAAAATGTTCTTGATACCATTCCAGTGACGCTGCGTTGGCGCTGAGCTAAATCTAGCTAACAAGTTCATTGAGAATGCAATGTCTGGTCGAGTACATGCCTAAGTGCAATAATGCGCCTATTGTACTTAGATAGGGAATTTCAGCTCCTAACACCTCTTCGTCATCTTCCTTTGGACGAAATGGATCTTTCCTTGCATCCAAACTTCGACCGATCATGGGAGTGCTAGCAGGATGTGCTTTGTCCATGTTATATCGCCTGACTTTTGGACATATGCAGACTGGTGGATTAATATTCCACAAACTCGGTGTTCTAGTTCAAGGCCTAGATGAATTGAGTTTTCCCAAGATCCTTCATCTCAAATTCGGATTTCAAGTAGCTCGCGGTTTCTCTTATTTCATCAAGAGTACCTATTATGTTCATATCATCTACATGTATAGCTACAATTGTAAATCCGGAACTCGTTTTCTTTATGAATACGCAGGGGCATAATTCATCGTTCTTACACTACTAAAAAAAATTGCTTTTGCGACGGCAATTTGGGCTTTTGCGACGGAAAAAACTTTTCGCGACGGAAAAATGAGCCTTTTGCGACGGAAATATTGGCGTTGCAATAGGTGGCGTCACAAAATCCATTTGCGACGGTAAAATACCGTCGCAAATACTATTTGCGACGGAAAACTGTTGCCGTCGCAATGGTTAAACTATTTGCGACGGATACTTTGCCGTCACAAAAAAGATATTTTATTTAAAAAAAAGTGGGGTGAATTGGTTGCGACGGATGCTTTGCCGTCGCAAAAGAATATTTCATTTATAAAAAAAAAAAAAAAATGGTGTGAATTAAAAACATGCAAAAGTTATTAAGATATATTAACATTGTAAACTTACAATAAAACTAATGAAATGGTGCAATACAAAATGTCATAAACATACAAAATGCCACTCATAAACATTCTAGTCTGGTATACATAAACTACACCAAATCACATTACATATTTATACTATGTTGAATCGAACAAACTATGAATTACTCAAGTTGTTCTTTAGCATACTTAAAGTTACAAAAGGTAGTTGAATCGTTGTCTGCCTCTGCCCCATCTCCTCCTGAAATTGACAATTAACTCTAGTCAACAATAGTCACAAGTCGAGAGCATGAAGGTTGACCATCTGGTCGTGGACGTGGAATGATGACGCTCACAAGTGAACCTGCAAACCAGTGAAATCAGATAAATGTTAGATATAGACATCATTACAGTCTCAGGTGAAAATCAGTTAGAAGGTTTGGGAGGCTTCTGTCTGAATGTTAGGCCTGATTCTTTATAGCACATTGTGGGACTACAAAAAAGGCTGTAAAACAGAAAGATAATGACAAAAAAGAAAGAAAAAAATCAATACCACAATAAACTTTGCCGGTCAATCAATAAACTAAAGTAAAATGCAGGTAACAATGACTGAAGATTTACCAAATTTCTCGCCCTCTTGCTTCATATCTTCCACTATGTCTTCATACTCAAGATCATCCTTCAGCTCATCCTCTGTAACTACTTGTGTTAAGCATACAACTTTGGTGGCCACCGAAGCAGGCTGTTGCAACAACAGGAACCTCTGCAAAATACAGAAAATTAGAATATCACACCAAACCAATATGAACTGAAAATAGCAACACGAATCAAAGTGTCATCTCCATCTATTTCTTAAAATTAGTTTTAATCCATAATAACAAAAAGTTAACCAACAAATATCAAATATAGCACTCTGGAATAATACCCACAGCTTATATATAGCCTTCGGTATACTCGTACGATATGCATACAAACTGAAAATAGTAACACAATTCAAAGTGTCCCTTTCTATTTCTTAAAATCAGCTCTAAACCACAATAACAAAAAAGTTCACCACCAGATACCCACAGCTTATATATAACCTTCTTTATACTCTTTCAAAAAAATTCATCAAAGAAACCTGTCCATAAGAGATGAAAAAAATAAATGGATATTTTCACAAACCTGCAATGCAATTTGCTGCTGTGCATGCAACAAAACACTCTCTTGCTCAGGTTTTGGCTGGTTGGCACCTTGATTAGCACGCCTGACCGTGAGGGTCTTGTCTCCCATTTTAATCCCATTCAGTGCTGCACAGGCTATGTCGGTAACTGAAAGATCTTGGTAAACACAAAAGGCATATCCTTTCGAGTTTCCTGTTTCCCTATCTTTCACTAGATCAAAACCACGGAGGGGTCCAAAAGACTCGAGCAACTCCTTGATCTGTACTTCTGTAAAGTAATAGGGTAGACCACCAACAAAAATGCGATCAGGTCCCTCAAGGCCACCAGCAGAACCTGGTGTCAGGCCGACATTAGCCAAGTTCAGATTTGGACTGGGCTGGCTTGGACCAAGTGTTGCAGCAAGAGATGGGTTGTAGTCACTAGGTCTCCTAACCTTAACAGGGGCACCCTGTTTTGTTTCCCAAATAAAGTGAAAAATACAGGTCAGTCCATGTAATATGCTCAGTAGAATGTCAGGGAAACATAAATCTCAAAAGAAAATATCAAAATACCTCGAAAATAATCCCATCCAAAGCCATTGCATTGCTGGCCTCTTCCACAGATCTCATCTCCACAAAGGCAAATTTTTTTTCATGGTTGATGTAAACATTAACAACAGCATCTCCTGCAAGAACAATAAGAATCAGGTAATCATCTATAGGGCAAAATACTTGCTTATATACACATCTAGTGAAAACATAAACATACCTGGGCCAGCAGTGTTCCCTCCAATAGCATGCATTACATGGCTGAAAAATGTAGCAACCGACTGCACATATCCAGAAGATGGTGTAAGCTTAAGCTCTTAAGCAAATAAAAAAAGTAACAAGTAAAGCAATCTCAAGAAAGAATGACCTCTAAAATGAATATCAAAGTATAATTTCTAAAATGATTATCAAAGTATAATTAATGCTTATGTAAATAAATAAAAACAATAAAAAGATTGGCAAAGAGGTGAACCTGTTCATTTGCTGTAGGGGGAAGCCCTCCAACATACACCCTCCGGGCATGCCTAGTAGCCTGATACCAACATGAGTAACAATTGATGTCAGAAAAGTCCACATAAGTAGACAAGTAGTATATAGGAAATAGTTCATAAAGAACAGCAATTCTCACAATAATGCCAACCTGTTGAGTCATTGCCCATCAAGGAATGCTAACAAAAATAAAAGGAAGATAACCTCAGTTTGATTTATAAATGATGTACTAGCTAGACAGATGGGCTTCATAGCTGAAATGGACAAGCCATAATTTCAAGTCAACAACTTAACAAAAAAACAGATAAGAAAATGGGACAAACCATGGCTTGAGATCTTGAGCTTGCTACTGCATTGAATGAAATGTCCTTAAATGTTTGGGGAAGATTATCCCAACCAAGAATGCAAAATTTCAGAAAGGATCTGCTCAGGACACACCATGGGGAACCTGCAAATCAAGATTAAAATTTGATTACTAAAAATGCAAACCCATACTCCAAATCTAGGCTCAGATTCTTCACACAATGAACTACTTTTCGTTAGAAAAAAAAAAGTACAGTATATGAAGTAAAGACATTTCCAGAATGCAGCTTGTCAACTGCACTAACTATTGTGGTACAAACAAAGGTAAGTAAAATTATAACGAGCTCAAGCCTTTTGTCCTCTTCTTCTTTTGTTATTTGTTTTTTTCATGCTGGAAGTGATGAAGCTCACAACAATATTGCAGCTTAATAGAATCAGCACAAGCTCAATATGACTTTTAGATGAAGAGATTACGAACAAAAGCAACATCAGTGACAATTTTTTAACCAGCCACTCCGAGGCAGTTCCATAAAAGTAACCCCATCAAGGCAGATACAATAAGTACCAAAAAAGAAATCCAATTAGCACCACCAATTGAAAACATCAAATTGGCTCAAAAAAGGCAAAGGCTTCAACTTTACACAATTAAATGCAAGAAAACGATCTGGGTATGAGCCAAAAGATTGAGAGAGCCATTCACCTTCATGGACTTGGGGGCTGAGGACGACTTGAATTATTGTCAGTTGCTATTTATCAAATATACCCACCTAAGTAAAGAGCCTGTGAAGACGTTCATATGTTTGATTCGTATCTGCAAAATAATTGTAAAAATTGGTAAGCAGAGACACGCCATGAAGAATGAAATGTCATATTTAAGCTCGAGTCTCTCAAATTGGCTGGAACTCCATAAGTATAGCATGATCGAAACAAGTTGATAATTCCTAAGAATTGGTTTTCCAGACATGAATTCGAGAATAACAATGCCAAAACCATACACATCATTTTAATTGTATTAGGATATAATCACTCTGAGTACTATGAAACATGCTAATACTCTTGGAGGTTAGCATCATGTTTCCTCTGTATCTATGCAATAAAGAAAATTGCTACAGAAAAGAGTAATCATCAAGACATGTATCCAATCCTACATCAGTACATGCATATCCAGATCATTCCAATTACGGCGGCAAGTCGGCAACTAGTCCAACTAAAGTACTAAACCAAGTAACTAACCCAATCCAACAAATAACCCAGATTCATTAAACTAAGGAATCACAAACAAATAACAAATAACCCAGATTCATCAAACAATCCATACCATTTTCGTTGGCAAGTTCCAACGCAAATAACTTGCCCTCATCATTCCTCTGATATCGATGGCACACAAAACAATCCTCGATCCACTGCTAAGTCAAAATCCACAAAATTGAATTCGACATCAATCATTAACCCTAAAATTTGCCCCAAATTGAATTGATTAAATTGAAGAAAATTGAAATCATACTTACATTGAATTGATTGCCGCAAATTGAAGAATATGAGTAGAAGACGAAAAGAAGGACGGAGCCGACGGACTACGGATCTAAGGTTTGATCTTTGAGAGAAGTATAGAGAACGAGAGACTGAGAGGTTGTGAGAGTCTTCGTCAGGCAATCAAGTTTGGCTGGTTGGGACTTCGGGTGGGCTTGACAAAGCCAGCACTCAATTATCGGAAGAAAAAAAGAAGCATACATATAGATTTTTTTTTTTTAGTCCAAAAGTTTCGGGTGGGCTTGAGTCCTCCCAAGGGTGTACTTGGATCCGCCCCTGGCGCCACCGTACCGGTGGGTTTCACGATATCGATACTAAATCTTGTCAACTATCCTAATCACTATTAGAGTGGTTTTACCAACACCCTGCATCAGATTTAGAATCATATATAAATCTTGTCAAAAATTGGAAGTTTATAGAGAGAGACAGAGTGGTTGCAAACTAACCGGAGGTCCAGTCACCAGCAAGCTTCAACTGAATAAGCTTCAACCCTCATCCTCCTCTTCCTCCTTATCTGAATCGACCACCGCTTCGAGATCAAGAAAACCCATATCGGAGAGCCTCTTTTTGCTCCGCTTACACTCCCACCGCAGCCACCACGATAGGGCGTATTCATCGTCCTCCTCCTCCTCCTCCTCGGCCACGTCGTCAATGAAGCTCGATCTCCTCCGCTTGTCACCAAATCTCTCTCTTCAATGGCGGCCGAGGATCACTAGGTTAGGGTTTTGAGCTCGGTGAATGAAGCGTGAGAGAAAGAGGAGGAAGTGTCGCGTGAAAGATATTGATCTAGATCTGAAGGAATAGTCGTATTTGTTTCTTTTTTTTTAGTTATACAAGCGACGGCGTGACTATACCGTCGCAATTGATGTCTAATTATGCGACGGTAATGTTATGTCTGTCGCAAAAATTCTTTAACATGCAACGGTAAAATAGCCGTAGCACATGTCGTCGCAAAAGTTGACTTTTTGCGACGGAAAACTTTTCCGTCGCAAATTTTCGAAGCAATTGAAGTTTTTTTTAGTAGTGTTATATCCCTTCCCAATCAAATAGTCACTTAGACAGGTATACCACATCCGTCTGGATTGTTTCAATCCGTAAAGTGAGCGTTTCAACTTAATTGCAAACGCACTCCGTGGTTTAGAGTCACTTGACTTGGGTAATGTAAGGCCATCAGGCAGTTTCTTATATATCTCTGAATCTAGATCCCCATAGAGATATGCAGTAACCACATCTATGAGCTGCATTTCCGGTCATTTGGAAACTACTAAGCTAACTAAGTAGCGGAACGTTATAACGTCTATTTTGGGAGAGGATGTCTCCTCGTAGTCAATTCCAGGGCGTTGTGAGAAACCTTGCGCCAACCTTAGGACTTCATTCTTCTCATTACGCTTTCTGACAAAGGTTCATTTATGTCCTACAGGCTTTACACTTGGTGGGGTTAGCACTACCGGACCAACTACCTGTCTCTTTATCAGAGAATCTAATTCTACCTGGATTGATTCATTCCATTTAGGCCAATCTGCTCTTTGTTGACATTTTTCAACAGAGCGTGGTTCGATATCATCGTGCTCTATGATTCCTTGAGCAACAGTATATATCATCAATGTGTATGGAAGATCTTTCTATCAATTCATACACACTCTCGTAATACTTTGAGATTTCTTTGCTCTCTGGAATCATTTCAAACATCGGAGCGTCCTCCAGTATTGATTCATGGACATAACTATAATCAGAGACAATCTCATGAGAGGGATTCTATACATTGATGATTGGTTTGTGCCTTACTCACCCTCTTCTTCCTTGGGTGAGTGTCAATCGAACCAAGTGACCTCCCCCTCTTCCTTGGGGAGCCAAAGCCTCAACCACACCTCCACTAAGTGCGGTTGCAGTGCCTCTATCTGCGGCACCGTGCCCCTTGTTGGGGACTTCTAACCTTGCAGGCACATTTGCAGCTGGTATATGTGATCTCGTCACTTTTACGATATTAGTAAACGCATCAGGCATCGAATCTGCTACGTTCTGAAGATCGATTATTCTTTTCACTTCACTTTCACTTTATGAAGTGCGGGGATCAAGATGAGACAGAGTGGGGACAAACCACGACAATTCCTGTCGTTCCCTTGGAAAATCCTTTTTCCTATCTCCCCCTAACGACGGGAAGACTGTCTCATCAAAGTGACAATCCGCAAATCTAGCGGTAGAGAGATCGCCTGTCAAGGATTCCAAATAGCGGATAATTGTTGGGGATTCGTATCCAACATAAATACTTAATCGTCTCTGAGGACCCATTTTGGTGCGCTGTGGGGGCGCAATAGGCACACATACTGCTCAACCAAATATGCGAAAGTGTGAAGTGTCAGGCTCATATCCAGTTACCAACTGGTACGCAAAAAATGGTTGGCTAGCTGTGGGTCTTAAACGAATAAGTAAAGCTGCGTGCAATATTGCATAACCCCATGCAGATATAGGCAGGTTGGTGCGCATAACCAATGCCCTAGCCACCATCTGTAGCCTTTTGATGGTGGCTTCTGCGAGACCATTTTGTGTATGCACATGGGGTACAGGATGCTATACATCGATCCAAATAGATATGCAATAATCATCAAATGCTTTTGATGTAAACTCTCCAGCACTATCAAGCCTTATAGACTTAATAGGGTGATCAGGGTGGTGAGCCCTTAAACGTATAATCTGTGCTAGGAGATTGCAGCATTTCTTGTGGACAATAAAACGACATGTGACCAGATTGTCGAAGTATCCACCAGAACCATAAAGTACTTGAATGGTCTGCATTCTGGATGGACAGGTCCACAGACATCTCTTTGTATGCTTTGTAAGAATGAAATGTTTTGTTTTGTATCTTTAGCATAGGAAGGTCTCAATCCTGTTTTTGCTAAAGAGCAGGCTTTGCAAAACGAGTGATGTGCCTTTGAAATAGTCAATGAGGCATAATGGGAGGGAGGTAGTGTTTTTGGTACTTCAGAAAGCAATGACTGCATTTGAGCAATCCTAGAATCGACACCTTGCAGTGTGGCGGATTTTTCTCCCATTTTTCACTCGAAAGAAGGGATATCCGTGTGAGTTCTTGAAAAATACGGATCATCATGTCACGACCTCGGTGCCATAGGCGGTCATGCAAAAGCCTGTATGAGTCAGTATCCCACATTTCATTGTTGGTAACAGTATAGGATTCAATGATCCGAATCGTAGTGAGGTACAGTCCACTAAATTGACTCATATGTTTCTCTAAGATGTGTTTCCTTCCACAGTCATTAAATTGTAATATCAAGATATTCAGTTCCATTCTCACGGTGTGTTTTTACTGGATAATCGTTGGCACAAATAGCTTTGAAACATTAACAAGGTTCGATTAGCTCTTGGTTCATATAGAGCGTCTGTGACTTGAAATGTTGTGCCATCAGGCAGCAAAAATTTGGCAGTTCCTTGCCATTTTATTAGTTTTGATAATCCAATCATCGTAGTCACAGAGGAATTATAGGCTATTAGTTCAATGAATAATTGCCTATTTCTTAATATTGTGTGGGTAGTCCCACTATCAATTAAGCACTCAAGTTCTCCTCCATTCATTCCTACAAATAAATAGGAGGTATTTAGAAAATAGGATTAAATTCTGCTTACTACCTTGTACTTTCAAGGGTTCATCAGTTTAGTCCCTACACTTCTAATTTAATCAGAAAAGTCCTTACACTCTCCAATTTCATCAAATCGATCCAATCCGTCACTATTCCGTCAATTTTCGCTGTTAAAATGATGACGTGGGACCTTCTCACAGGGAAAATTCCTAAACTACCCATCACTGGGAAGCTCGCCGACGCGTTAGTGTTGTGAATGCAAATGGGTAGTTTGGAAATTTTTTCCGAAAATTGACGGAGTGGTGACGGATTGGATTGATTTAATGAAATTGGAGAGTGCAAGGACTTTTCTGATTAAATTAGAAGTGCATGGACTGAACTGATGAACCCTTGAAAGTACAGGGTAGTAAGCAGAATTTAGTCCTAGAAAATATAACTCATATTCTTTAGAGTATTTCTATCTGCGTAGAATGGTATTCTTTTCATTCTAATAATTTTTTCTCTAGATGTATTACTTTACATCTTTATAGTGCTATGTCGAACCATGTAAATATGTTTAGTAAATAAATTTGAATAAATTCAGTGCTTCAGAATAAAATTCAAAATTTATTAATAAGCCAACGATAATCAAATCAACAAGTTCCTCTTTGCCATTGGAGTCTGCAACTGTAAGGTTGACGTCTAGGTCATGACCTCCTTCTTCCATATAGTGAGCCACTTGTTCTTTAGACTCTCTATACCTCTTGTAATTGGCTGCTACTCTGTTGTTTGCTTGGCAGTTCTTGTATCAATGCCCAATGAATCCACACCTATAGCATGGTTCATTGTCAACTCTTTCCTTTGGCATCTTGTTTCCATGATCCCCATGTCCCTTTCCACGTGGTGCATTGTTGCCACGTGGGTAGGGATTAGCACGTCTAAACCCCTTTGCATTGGAGTTATTTCCACCTTTCATTTTTCCATAATTAGCCTCGGGAATTTTCTTTGTCCCAGTGGGCCTGGCATTGTTATTCAAGAGAATCTTATTTTGTCTCTCAGCCACTTGCAGTAGGCTTATCAACTTATTGAAGGTTGCGATTCTTTTGTTGTCATAATCCAACTAATACTGGTTCGCTAGTATAAAAGCTGAATTAGGAAAGGTGGTAAGAGTCTTGTAGATCATATCATCTTCTGTGATTTCCCTTCCACAGAAATTGAGACGTGCTTTTAAGCGCAATATGTTCTTGTTGAAGTCATTGACCTTTTTATAGTCAAGCAAGCGGATTCCATTCCACTGAACCGCCAGTCCTGGGATCAAAGTACCGTGAATGTTCCCAAAACGCCCGTTAAGGGCATCCCACAGTGCTTTGGGTGTCTTCAACTGAAGGTACTCCCAGCGTAGGCTAGGATCAATATGTCGCCTCATAAAAATTAAGGCATCTGCTTTCACCTTATTAGATAGTTCATCATCTTTGGGATCAGTAATGGTGGCAGTGTAGTCTTTTGCCACAAAGGCAGTTTCCATATCGGAAACCCAACGATGGTACTCAAGTCCTTCTGAGTCCAAGATGTCAAACTCAGGTCGAGTTGGATCAGCCATTTGATTTCGAGAAAATAAAACAATCCTAGCGCACGCGCGTGTTGATGCAGGCGTGCGTAG
Organism: Rosa lucieae; assembly: GCA_024704745.1. Lineage (NCBI taxonomy): Eukaryota > Viridiplantae > Streptophyta > Magnoliopsida > Rosales > Rosaceae > Rosa > Rosa lucieae. The sequence goes on along the minus strand of JANPXK010000324.1, from coordinate 4,640 downwards.
CGATGTTTTTGGGCTTATGAAACTAGGCCGTTTCCTCTCGCTTTTCAGCAGTGGGCTTTGTTTTTTTTTCTTTTCGGGGCCTGGTCTTTTCTTTGGGCCTTCTCTTTTTTCTTTTGTTTTTTTTTTCTGTTTTTTTTTTTTTCATTTCTGGGCCTGCAAGGCCTGCTTTTTCTCTTTTTTTTTTTTTTTTTTTTTATTTGGACCGGAATTCTTTTTCCTCTGGGCCGGACCTTTTCTTTGGGCCGGCTTACTTTCTCTCTCTTTTTTTTTTTTTTTTTTTTTTCGCTTCTTCCTCCTTCTACTCTTCTTCTTTCTGATTTTCTTTGTTTTTTTTTTTTTTTTTGGTTTGCAGACAGTCCCAGATGCTGCTCACGGTGGACTGACGCGGAGGCTGCTGCGCAGGGGTCAATAGCGGGGGCTGATGCGCGGGGAGGGGGCGCTGAGCAAGGCCCGGGTGGAGGCTGCTGTCGTGGCGGAGGGGGGGGGGGGCTGGCTGGAGTCCGCAGCGCTGGACAAGGGAGGTGAGGCCGGGTTCGGCTGGGCAGCAGCGATGGGATCGCTGGGATCTGCTAAGGATGTGTGCCACTGGGCTGGGGGCTACTATTCGGTATGGAGCGAAGGATTTGTGCGAAGGATTTTTGCTCAACTGGGCAGGGGGCTACCATTTGGTATGGAGCGAAGGAGTTGAGTCGGATGTGTGCGACTGGGCAGCGGGGTCTCCGGCGTGCAGGGTGCTGCTGCTGGGGCCGCAAGATCGAGGCTGGGGCCGGTGCTAGGTGCTGCTGCTGTGTGCAGTGGTGAGGCCGGTCTGGCCGGCTGGACGGAATTTTTTTTTTTTTTTTGTTGATAATTGTTGTTGTTTGTGGCGGCAGAAAAAGAAGAATTTTTTTTCTGCTAGGGTTTTGATTTGTTTTTCGACGGAAAAGAGAAAGAAACTAGAAAATTCTTGGCTATTTGCTCTGAGCGTGCTGATAACGTGTTGAAGTAAAAATGACAATTGGAATAGTCTACTCATTTCATTTCATAGTCCCTTTATATAGGGATAGAGTTACAACGGAAATATTAATTACATTAAATACATTGAATGCTGATTGATCTATAATTGTGCTGATTGATGGTAATCACTGATTCCTTGATTCATTGTTTTCGTAAACAAAGTTCATCAATCCATCACCCAAGAAGCATTAATTATTGATAAAGGCTTTGCAAGGACGGTCTTTGTTTAGTTTACTATTGATAAAAGCATTATTGATAAATTTAATATTACTATTTAAAATTTAAAATTATAAACGGATCGGATTAGAGGATATGGTATCCGTTAATCCGGCAGATACGGATTTGGATCGAGCTATCAACTATTTGCCGGGTTAACGGAGCGGGTTCAGGTTGAATTTTTTATTTATTAATAAACGGATTTGAATTTAGGTCGATCTGCTCTAAATCCGGTCTATTTACAGATCTACAAGTTTTACCCAATAGAAATTGTAATGAATGACGTAAAATATATCAATGATTTTAGTATTTAATGTTCAATGATTTCAATTTCGATTCTTTTATTAGACTTTGGAGTCCAGAATCATATTAGTATTATTAGCTAATGAAAATTATTCAGTCTACCAACGGTAGATATTCACTAGCAAGTCAATCACCACCAAAATCGGTGATTCTAGTGGTGGTTGGTTTCATCTATACATTGTCTATAAATTTCATATTGAAAAAGTATTTTGAGGTAAATTTTTTCTTCCTCGATACAAAGTTATAGTTATGAAAATTATATATATAGAGTCAAATCCAACCCCACTGAAATCACCATCTGTTGACTCGCAATTGAACGTCCACAGTTGATGAAGCGCATACGCTTCCGCCAGCTAATTAGGTGGAGTATCACATAGACAATTTGCAATCTAACAATTCTCAAATTCAGAAGTATCTAACAATTCTCAAATTCAGAAGTTTCGATATTTCAGACTACAATAAAATCTTTGTTTTAGTTGATGACTTTCTGTACCGCATAAAAGTCTGTAGTCTAGTACCCTAATCTACTATAAAATCTTTGTTTTGGTTGATAATGATCATCACATCGGTAATAATACAAAAATGTGTTTGTTAAAACGCGTCGATATATATAATAGAGCATGCAATATTGAATTAATTTTTCGTCTACTTGAACAAACAAATATTCCTTCGTAGTCCCCTCTGCATAATTCCAAGCTTGCTACAGTCATCCCCCAAAACAAAGCCACTCAGTAAGTCAAGACGAAAACGATTTACAAATGCAGCGTTTTGGTCCAACTCCAATGTCTAAAAGCTTTACTTAAACCACCGACGAGGACAGCACCACCTGCCACCCATTAGTTGAACTTGGAACCTTTCACACCTTTCACACGCTACAAGCTTCATTTCTTGTTTCTAAAGTCTAAAATCCTAGAATGCTTGCAATTCTGTGAGTGTCTCAAATGGAATTCGTAACTGGTACACACCCAGGTTCTGTTTTCCAAGTTGGTTCTATCTTTTTGATTGTTTTTTGCTCTCTTGCTCTGTTTTGCTCTGCTTCGAGTTCAATCACACAGGGCCAAACTTTAAAAGACGGCGCGACTTTGATCTCCGATGGCCAAACCTTCGAACTGGGATTCTTCAGTCCGGGGAACTCTTCGTCCCGGTACGTGGGTATTTGGTACTACGGCCTTTCAAACCGGACAATCGTTTGGGTCGCAAACAGAGAGAAGCCGATTTCCGATGAAGCTGGAGGTGTTAACAATCGGAAGCGATGGTAATCTGGTGATTCGAGATGGAAGCAGCAGTGAAATATGGTCTAGCAATGTTTCATCAATATCCAAGAACACATCTGCAGTCCTGAAAGATACAGGAAGCCTTGTGCTTTCGGCAAATGAAACTACCATGCCTTATTGGGAGAGTTTCGATTTTCCTACGGATACGTTTTTGCCTGGGATGAGAGTGAAGGTGAACGCTAACGAGGGAGTGAATCGTGCTTTCAGGTCTTGGAAATCTGCCAACGATCCAGCTCCAGGTGATTATTTCTCGGGGGTTGATCCTCGAGCAGCACCACAGCTTATGATATGGAATGGTTCAGAAAGAAGATGGAGGAGTGGGCACTGGAACAAGCTGATATTTATTGGTCTTCCCGAAATGCCCACAAGATACTCGGCTGGTTTTAGTCTTACGGATCGGGCAGACCAAAATGGGAGCAACTACTTAACTTACACACCATGGAATGTGTCCAATAAGCTGAGGTTTCAAATTAGGTGGGATGGTTATGAAGAGCAATCTATTTGGGTGGAAGATCAAGATAAGTGGGTTGTTCTTATGTCTCAGCCGAACAAGAGCACAGAGTGTGAGCTTTACAACAAGTGTGGGAACTTCGGGCTTTGCAGTGCATCGGATGCTAGTTGTGATTGTATGCAAGGATTTGAAAGAAAAAATTGGGGGAATTGGTCAGATGGGTGTTCTAGGAAGACCCCATTGAAGTGTCAGAGAAATAGTACTAATGATGAAGATGGTGAGGATGGTTTTGTGGCGGTGAAGTGTACAAAGGTGCCGGATTTTGCAGACTTGGTGGTGTCGACAGGTCCACAGGTGTCTTGTGAGCAGTCTTGTTTGAACAATTGTTCTTGCACTGCTTATGCAGATGTTTCTGGACTTGGTTGTATGCTTTGGACAACTGAGTTGGTGGATGTGCAGCAGTTTTCAAAGGGAGGAAACACCTTGTATGTTCGTCTTGCTCATGCCGATTTAGGTACTCAAACTCTCTCTCTTTCTTGTTGCTGGTTTTGATTGTTTAGTTTTAGTCAATGGAATAGTACTAGATTTCTTTGTCATTGCTGAGGTTTTTGGTCTGGGTTTCTATTTCTTATCTATACTAAAAATCAAGTGTGAATCAGATTGAAAATAAGAAGAATAGAGTGACTTGATTATGCTATGCATGAATGGTTCTTTCTAGTCATAGGCAAGATGAGGTTTCTTTGTGGTACATCGAATTAATTGAAAATTCAGAGGATCGCACAGAACGGTTTAGCTTGTAGAATCCCACTTGTTGTAGGCTTGTAGTAGAACTCGTCTTTGTAATCGCTAACCATAAACAATCAGCTGAATTGACTTTCTTTTTACGTAGTTTGGTGCTTTAATACCTTAGTTTTGTGATATTGGTGGACATATTATTTACTCCTTTTCTTTAATCTCTTATGGTCTATAGGTGGCAGCAAAAAGTTATCCACTCTTGCGATATCTTTATTTTCTGTAGCGGGAGCAATCTTCGTAGCCATCTTCATATTTCTAGTATGGAGGTTCAGAGCAAAACTCAAAGGTAGGATGTGCATTTGCTTCTTTTTGGTTAAGAGAAGGTGCACATGATAAATCTCTTTACCCTTTTGTTCCTAACTTTTTCATTATTTTAAATCTTCAGTGTTGCCCACCACTTCCAATTTCATGGTTGAGAATCAGTGAAACACCAACACACAATGCTGGCAAGAGCAAAGAATTCTCAACAGAAATGTCAGGATCAATTGACCCTACTGTGGATTGGAATCAAGTAAATGGACCTGATGATTTGCCAGCATTCAGTTTTAACAGTGTAGCAGCTGCTACAGACCACTTTTCTCTAGTAAACAAGCTTGGGAATGGGG
>JANPXK010000322.1:0-10487 GCA_024704745.1 Rosa lucieae | reverse complement strand
ATAATCTGATTTCCACGTCATTTTCCTTGTTTCTCTCCTTGCTTTGGACGGCAAACTCTCCCTAGGTTTAATCATGCGTTAAAAACCCTAATTCCATGGGCTTGTGGGCTTTTAATCCAATTGCCGAAAATCCACTTCATTCTTGAGAGTTCTTGGGCCTCCATGCGACCTTTATGCCATGTCATCAGAGTCATCAAGAAGCTTCTCTCATGCCATGTCACTTCATTAATTCGATTCCATTCATGGTTGGCTTCAAGAGTCTTGTTTTGGCAAGCTTTCCTTTTCTGGACGGGTTTCCTGGTTGGACCAGGAAAGCTTCATTTCTTCATTTCTGCTCATTTTGCTTCCCTTTGTACTTCATGTCTCCCTCCAACATTGGCTAGCTTCTCTCTCCATTTGTGAGCTCATTTCAGCTTATTTATGACAAGGACCTGAAAATAGAACTAGTAAGAAAAATAGAAACTTTCCTAAAATGAAAAATGGCAACTTTCCTAAACTGAAAATGGGAAACTTTCTAAAAATGAAAAATAGAAACTACAAAAATGGAAACTTCTACAAATAAACTTTCCCATTCAAAGAATGGAAACTTTCCTAAACAGGGTTTTTATTAAGGAAATAACGCAGAAAATGTAGGGAAATGCAGTTAAAATGTCGCATTAAAATGCTCCTATCATCTCTAGGAAGATTCCTGATACCATGTCACGTGCTCATAGAGATAGGCTTAAGAAAACTGTTAAGCAATATGTTTGGGATGAACCTTATTTGTGGAAATATTGCTCTGATCAATTGATTAGGAGATGTGTACCTGAACATGAACATAATGCTATACTTTCTTTTTGCCATTCTAAAGCATGTAGGGGTCACTTTGGGTCTAAGAAAACTGCATTTAAGGTGTTAGAATCAGGGTTCTTTTGGCCAACGTTGTTTAAGGATGCACATGCATATTGTTTGACTTGTGATAGATGCCAAAGAACCGGAAATCTAAGCTCTAGAGATCAAATGCCTTTGTCTAATATCATAACTGTTGAAATATTTGATGTCTGGGGTATAGATTTCATGGGACCTTTTCCTTCATCTTTCGGATTTCTCTATATCTTGCTTGCTGTGGATTATGTGTCGAAATGGGTGGAGGCAAAAGCCACTCGAACTAATGACTCTAAGGTTGTTGCAGATTTTATCAAGTCTAACATCTTTAGCAGGTTTGGCATGCCTAGAGTTCTAATTAGTGATGGTGGTTCCCACTTTTGCAATAGAACGATTGAGGCTCTCTTGAAGAAGTATGATGTTACACATAAGGTTTCTACACCTTATCACCCCCAAACAAGTGGGCAAGCTGAGGTCTCAAATCGTGAAATCAAGGGCATATTGGAGAAGACTGTGAATCCTAACAGAAAGGATTGGTCCTTGCGTTTAGAGGATGCTTTGTGGGCCTACAGAACTGCGTACAAGACTCCCATAGGTATGTCCCCATATCGAATTGTCTATGGCAAACCTTGCCATTTACCTGTGGAGTTAGAGCACAAAGCTTGGTGGGCTGTGAAGCAGTTTAACATGGATCTAGATGAGGCTGGGCTTCATAGAAAATTGCAATTGCAAGAGTTAGAGGAGATAAGGAATGACGCCTTTGAGAGTGCCAAGATTTACAAAGAAAAGACTAAGGCATTCCATGATAAGATGATTCGTAGGAAGACTTTTGTTGTGGGACAAAAAGTCCTCTTATTCCATTCTCGTCTTAAACTCTTTCCAGGTAAACTTCGTTCTCGTTGGATTGGACCTTTTGTTATTACTCATGTGTTTCCTCATGGAGCTGTGCAGATAAAGAGTGAACAAACAGGTAACGAGTTCAAGGTGAATGGCCATCGCCTAAAGCCTTACTATGAGGCGTTTGTGGAGCATGATGTGGAGGATGTACCCTCCAAGCTCCACAACCTGAGCATTAAATGGAGGTACAAGTCTAGGCTGAAAGACTATAAACATTAAGCGCTGCTTGGGAGGCAACCCAATTCAGAAGTAGCTGTGAAGGAGTCTACACACGCAGATTTGATTTCTCCTTCCCTCTCTATTTTCAATTTTTCTTTTGAATTTCGTAGGTCTTTTCGTAAATCTTCCTATATGCTTAAGTTTCATTGCATGCTTATATTGATTACATTGAGGACAATGCAATATTTAAGTGTGGGGGAAGGGATTTATACTTTTGTCTTGAGTCATATATATTGAAAAATACAAACAAAAAAATCGAAAAATGTCAAAAATATCAAAAATTTCGTTGCTTTATTGAGTCATTGAGTCATGTTTTGGGTGAAATAATTTCTTCATCGTAGGCGCATCTATTAAGGTGTGATGTCTAGGTTTGGTTTGGATACGAGAAGTGCTAGCAAAGGGTCTCGTCCCCTGCTAAACAAGTGAGCTGAGCTCCGCCAAAATCGTTCCCTTCCTTACCTGGTCACATCCCAAAGGAGTTACCGAAAGGAGAAAGGAAATAACCCTAGTCCCTTGTGGCGTCCATTGAGTCTTTGTCTTTTGTCATGTTGTTTTGAGTCTTAGGATGCCCTTTTAACTGTCTAGGATGATTCTATATCTCTGAAATTATGGCTAAAAGAAGATCACACAATTGAGATGACTTTAAAATGGTATTCTTTGGTTAATTGAGATTATGAAAATGTGTGCCTTGTAGTGGATATGGATTTCGAAACTTTGGTACAGAATATGCATGTTAAATGAGTTTTGATTCATAAAACCCATGTGAGATAATTGAGCCATGTCCCTTTTTCTTGGAGTGATAAACGAAATATACTCTTTTTCTTGGCGATTTTGATGATCTCATTATTCTTTCATTTGATTGACTACTTGCCATAGATTAAGTTTGATGGACTAGAGAATGCTAGAATTCACTCTTGTGCTTGTTGAGACGTTGTATCAATACATGGCCCTGATTCTGGAAAGGATAGAGGCAACCTAGGAATTACCACCATTGCCATATAAACCTGTGTCCCTATTTGTGCCCGTCGTGGGACTCCCCTAGATAAACCCCTTTGAGCCTACATTAAGCCTTTTCTTTCATCACCCTTAAAATCTTTAACCTAAGCCTTAGTATAGCTATAACCCTACCCTTTGTTCTAAGAACTTAGTGGAGCTAAATTGAGACTTTACTTGAAGATTTTTGGCGTCAATAATGAAGGATGAGAAGAGGTGAAAGCTCAAGTGTGGGGGTAGACTTGTCCATAAGAAAAATGTGTGAAAAAGCCGAGAAAAAGAAAGTGAAAAAGAAAATGTACGGCTAAGAAAAAGAAAAGAAATGTGTCTATGGATTTTAGTCCCCCATACTTGGTGAGTTTGGAGTTTACTTTAATTGAAGGCCCATTACAGAAAAATTTGGCCTTTGTCCAACTCACTAGACAAAGGAAGTTTAGAGTGAAGTTGGGCCCAACATGAAGACATTAGGCCCCTTTATAACACCCCCATGGGAAAGTGACGTTTTTGCATACTTGGTGGATTTCTAGAAGTCTCTTACATTTGCATGAGCTCTACTAGGTTTTTAGGACACTTTGTTAAATTCCTTACCCTTTTTCTTTAAACCTTGAGCCATGGCCCCATTACAACCTTTGATAAGACCTTCTTGATCCTTAAGATGGGACAACCCTTGATGTGGAGATGAGTTACAAGAGTTGAACCTATGGCTTGGGTCCATCCGTGCAAGTAGTTGATATCTTTCATGAGATCTTTAAAGAAAATATACTTGTGCTTTCGTTTCTTACATTATGTGATATACTTGCTATCTTTCACATATACTTGAGTGTATAAGCTTTTAAGCATTGCCATGATCTGAGAGAAGAAAGAGTGGATATACCTTGTGAGGATTGAATCAAACTTGTTTGAAGCATGCTTAACAGAAACCATCACCATTGTTCCAACCAAGTCCTACTTGTGTATATGTAACTTATGTGTTTTAATTAACTCTCGAATGCCTAAACATTGATTCTTGGTGAAGTGCTAATCTTGGTGTTGTGAAAGTAAGAGATTGCTGAGACAAATAGTTAAAGGGCAATAGAGTCTGTTGTGTGTCAAGTCTTTAATCTTTGTTGAGTCGTAGTCGTGTCTGTGTTGTGATTTTGCTAAGGGACTAGCAAAAGCTAAGTGTGGGGGAATTTGATAGGAGCATTTTAATGCGACGTTTTAATTGTTTCCCTACATTTTTCTGCGCCATTTCCTTTAAAAATCCTGTTTTGGAAAGTTTCCATTCTTTGATTGGGAAAGTTCCTTATTGTAGAAAGTTTCCATTTTTGTAGTTTTCATTTCTCATTTCTGGCAAGTTGCCATTTTCAGTTTAGGAAAGTTTCTATTTTTCATTTTTAGTAAGTTTCTATTTTCATTTTTAGAAAGTTTCTATTTTGAGTAGTTTCTATTTTCAGGACCTCCGAGCTAAAAAGTGGAAATGAACGCATGAATGGAAAGAGGAGCTTGCGAACATCAAGACGAACGAATTGAGAGAAAACGGCCACAATTGAGCAGAAATGAAGAAAACAAGCTTTCCTAATCCAACTAGGAAACCCTGCGAAATGGAGGAAGGCTTCCCTAGCAAGTTTCCAACGCAACCATGAAAAAGAAATGGAAAAATAATGTTTTTGCGTTGGAAAGTGAGAAGGCTTGAAGATGAAGCAACGAGGCCCAAGAACTCTTTGGATTTTCGGCAAAATGGATCAAGGCCCATCAAAGCCCATGACATTAGGGTTTGTGACGCAAACCCTAACCCTAATGATGTTTGCCGTGAAAACCAAAGGGGAGAGAGAAAGTGGCGTGAAAATCAAGAGGAAATAAAAGATTACGCAAGAGATTTTCTAGGGTGAAGTTTATGGAAAGAATGCATTCCTAGAAACCCTAAGCATGTCTTGGCCGAAAATACAAGAAGAAATTCAGAAAATATACAAGGATTTCGGCAAGAATATATTAGGGTATCTTCTTGGAGCTTTATGATTGGTTGGATGACATACTAGGGCTTATTTGGCAATTCTCATTGGTGGAAGGCATGTGGAATTATTAATTTAATTCCTTGGAAAAAATCAGAAATTCACGGCTTGGAGACCAAGCATTGCCGTTCCCTATATATAGAAGCACCCTAGACGTCTCAAACCCTACACAATTCAGAAAATTCTCTCTACGCGAAAGCTCTCTCCTCTCTAGTGCAATTTTGCGTTTTCAAGCAAGGAAGAAGAAGCAAGCTTTGGCCGTGAGCATCATCATCCATTCCACCTTGAAGCCGTGTACTTTGAAGCTTGCTTTCAAGTTTCATTAGTTCATCATTCGAATCATTCATCCATCTCTCCATCCACGGTGTAATTCAACCTTCTTTCTTGTAATCACTTTTGATTCTCCTTGTTTGATTTCGTTGGATATTGTTCTAGTTAACATTGATGTTTGAACAAGGTTTATAATCTGAAATTTTATGGATTGATAAGGATTTGCGATTTCATATTGTGATTCAAAGTTGCTTATGTGTGATTGTTTGATTGAATTTGCTTTATAGATATCTCTTGTATGTTAATCTTAATTGGTTCGAAACTTTTAGGGTTTATGTATGAGTGGTGCTAGGTTTAAGAACATGAAATCAACTTTTTGTTTTGTGTAACTTGAATCAAAGTAGTAAAGGTTTTGGACAAAAATCGAATTCAATTGAAGAGGATTGCAATTAGGTGAACTTATTCATACTAAGTTGTACACTTGAGTTGATAGCCTTTCCTTGAACTTCTTGCGTTGAACATGTATGATTGACTAGCTTTCTAGGGTTTGATTACATGTTTGATAGGATTAATCTATGTGCTTTCATTTAGATTAATTAGCATGAAAAGTAAAATATGGGAAATCGTTTGCTTTCGAATGTTTCACATGATCAACTCCTTTCACATGACTTGGAAGAACAATGTAGTTGCATTCGAATTCAATCATGAAATCGGTTTTAATCTTTGTTTCTACATGTCATTCTTGTATTTGTTTTTTGTTTATACTTAGTTTTAATTCTTTTAATTTTCGAAAAACCAAAAACCTAAAACCCCCCTAATTCGTGAATAGTGTTTATATGTGTAAATATTATACTTTGTTTTATTTTAATTGTTTATATTGTCTTACATTGACAGGTGTACCCTCAATCCCCGGAATAGAACGATCCCTTTGCTTATACTACTAATGATATTCTAGGGTTAAATTATATGCTTGCTTTGACGTATCAAAATCCTAAACCCTAGAGCGCAGAAGTTTGGAAAATCACTGTTCATAAACTAAATTGAAACTAGGGATTTTAATGTCACTAGGACAACTCATTTAAAGATTCGAAACATTTCACTAAAAGCGAAGCAAATCCTAAACCCTAGAAGGGAGAAGTTTGGAAATCACTGTTCAAAACACAAATTAGGGCTTTGAATGTCACTAGGACTACACATTTAAAGATTTCGAAACCATTTCACTAAAAGCGAAAGCAAATCCTAAACCCTAGAGGGCAGAAGTTTGGAAAATCACTGTTCATAAACTCAAATTGAAACTAGGGCTTTGAATGTCACTAGGATGTCACTAGGACAACACATTTAAAGATTTCGAAACCATTTCACTAAAAGCGAAAGGAAATCCTAAACCCTAGAAGGGAGAAGTTTGCAAAATCACTGTTCATAAACTCAAATTGAAACATAGTGATCAAATTGTTTGAAAAAGCTCCTAGGGCATTGAATCTCACTACAACACTGCATTTAAAGATTTAGAAGCCATTTCACTAAAAGCGAAAGCAAATCCTAAACCCTAGAGGGCAGAAGTTTGGAAAATCACTGTTCATAAACTCAAATTGAAACTAGGGCTTTTAATGTCACTAGGACTACACATTTAAAGATTTCGAAACCATTTCAGTAAAAGCGAAAGCAAATCCTAAACCCTAGAGGGCAGAAGTTTGGAAAATCACTGTTCATAAACTCAAATTGAAACTAGGGCTTTGAATGTCACATGGACGACACATTTAAAGATTTCGAAACCATTTCACTAAAAGCGAAAGCAAATCTTAAACCCTAAAGGGGAGAAGTTTGGAAAATCACTGTTCATAAACACAAATTGAAACATAGTGATCAAATTGTTTGAAAAAGCTCCTAGGGCTTTGAATCTTACTACAACACTGCATTTAAAGATTTAGAAGCCATTTCACTAAAAGCGAAAGCAAATCCTAAACCCTAGAGGGCAGAAGTTTGGAAAATCACTGTTCATAAACTCAAATTGAAACTAGGGCTTTGAATGTCACTAGGACAACACATTTAAAAATTTCGAAATTATTTCACTAAAAGCGAAAGCAAATCCTAAATCCTAGAGGGGAGAAGTTTTGAAAATCACTGTTCATAAACACAAATTGAAACATAGTGATCAAATTGTTTGAAAAAGCAACTAGGGCTTTGAATCTCACTACAACAACACATTTAAAGATTTTGAAGCCATTTCACTAAAAGCAAACGCAAATCCTAAACCATAGAGGGCAGAAGTTTCGAAAATCACTGTTCATAAACTCAAATTGAAACTAGGGCTTTGAATGTCACTAGGACAACACATTTAAAGATTTCGAAACCATTTCACTAAAAGCGAAAGCAAATCCTAATCCCTAGAAGGGAGAAGTTTGCAAAATCACTGTTCATAAACTCAAATTGAAACATAGTGATCAAATTGTTTGAAAAAGCTCCTAGGGCTTTGAATCTCACTACAACACTGCATTTAAAGATTTAGAAGCCATTTCACTAAAAGTGAAAGCAAATCCTAAACCCTAGAGGGCAGAAGTTTGGAAAATCACGGTTCATAAACTCAAATTGAAACTAGGGCTTTTAATGTCACTAGGACTACACATTTAAAGATTTCGAAACCATTTCACTAAAAGCGAAAGCAAATCCTAAACCCTAGAAGGGTGAAGTTTGGAAAATCACTGTTCATAAACACAAATTAGGGCTTTGAATGTCACTAGGACTACACATTTAAAGATTTCGAAACCATTTCACTAAAAGCGAAAGCAAATCCTAAACCCTAGAGGGCAGAAGTTTGGAAAATCACTGTTCATTAACTCAAATTGAAACTAGGGCTTTGAATGTCACCTGGACGACACATTTAAAGATTTCGAAACCATTTCACTAAAAGCGAAAGCAAATCCTAAACCTTAGAGGGGAGAAGTTTGGAAAATCACTGTTCATAAACACAAATTGAAACATAGTGATCAAATTGTTTGAAAAAGCAACTAGGGCTTTGAATCTCACTACAACAACGCATTTAAAGATTTTGAAGCCATTTCACTAAAAGCAAACGCAAATCCTAAACCCTAGAGGGCAGAAGTTTCGAAAATCACTGTTCATAAACTCAAATTGAAACTAGGGCTTTAAATGTCACTAGGACAACACATTTAAAGATTTCGAAACCATTTCACTAAAAGCGAAAGGAAATCCTAAACCCTAGAAGGGAGAAGTTTGCAAAATCAGTGTTCATAAACTCAAATTGAAACATAGTGATCAAATTGTTTGAAAAAGCTCCTAGGGCATTGAATCTCACTACAACACTGCATTTAAAGATTTAGAAGCCATTTCACTAAAAGCGAAAGCAAATCCTAAACCCTAGAGGGCAGAAGTTTGGAAAATCACTGTTCATAAACTCAAATTGAAACTAGGGCTTTTAATGTCACTAGGACTACACATTTAAAGATTTCGAAACCATTTCAGTAAAAGCGAAAGCAAATCCTAAACCCTAGAGGGCAGAAGTTTGGAAAATCACTGTTCATAAACTCAAATTGAAACTAGGGCTTTTAATGTCACTAGGACTACACATTTAAAGATTTCGAAACCATTTCACTAAAAGCGAAAGCAAATCCTAAACCCTAGAGGGCAGAAGTTTGGAAAATCACTGTTCATAAACTCAAATTGAAACTAGGGCTTTGAATGTCACATGGACGACACATTTAAAGATTTCGAAACCATTTCACTAAAAGAGAAAGCAAATCTTAAACCCTAGAGGGGAGAAGTTTGGAAAATCACTGTTCATAAACACAAATTGAAACATAGTGATCAAATTGTTTGAAAAAGCAACTAGGGCTTTGAATCTCACTACAACAACACATTTAAAGATTTTGAAGCCATTTCACTAAAAGCAAACGCAAATCCTAAACCATAGAGGGCAGAAGTTTCGAAAATCACTGTTCATAAACTCAAATTGAAACTAGGGCTTTGAATGTCACTAGGACAACACATTTAAAGATTTCGAAATTATTTCACTAAAAGCGAAAGCAAATCCTAAATCCTAGAGGGGAGAAGTTTGGAAAATCACTGTTCATAAACACAAATTGAAACATAGTGATCAAATTGTTTGAAAAAGCAACTAGGGCTTTGATAGGACCAAAAAGTGTGACAATATTATTGAATATGTGCGCCATTTTAGCCTTGTTTCTCCCTTAAGTTTAGTGTTTTGAGTCATTGAGTCGTTTTCAGAGTCTTGTTGAGTGTTTGGAGTGAAATAGGCGAAAAAAGTAAAATTCATGAAAAATCCTAGCTGGATCAGGATTCCTAACTGTCAACTGTTTTTGCGGTCTTTAACATTTTAATTCCCTTTATTTTCTCTAGAAAATTCTGATATTCTCCTGCTTGTTGTAAGAAACATTGCCTGATGGAGTCATAAAATAAAGCATTAAGATATTTGACCAAGCAATGAAGAAGGGAAATAAAGGAGAAAATAAGTTTTCAGTTGAGGAATAAAAGAGAAAGACGTTTCAGCTGGAAAATAAATAAAGGAGAAAAGAAGTTTTCAGCTGAAGAATAAAGGAGAAAGACGTTTCAGCTCGGAAATTAAAGGAGAAAGAAGTTTTCAGCTGAAGAATAATGCAGAAAAGACTGTTTCAGCTGGAAAATAAATAAGAGAAAGACGTTTCAGCTCGGAAATTAAAGGAATTGCCCCATTATGAGAGGAGTTAAGGCCATAAAGGAGACGTTTCAGTTGGGAAAGCCAACCAATGCTCCCCTATAAATAGGCAATGTCCAGAATAGAATTGGCATCACTTCCCAGCCTCTCTTCCCAGCCAAGATAATTCATTGCCTATCACTTCCTGGCCAAAAACCATTCCAAGACTGCCCAATTCACTCCTTAAACCTCCATCTCCTACAAGACCGTGACCACCATCCATCCATCATCTACAAAGCTCTAAGGCGCTGAGTCAAGGACGCTCCACCACCATAGTAGAGACAAGTTCATCACCTTGTTGCTAAGCCGCTGAGGAAAGCTTCAAAGTGTAACTATGACTCTACTTATAATTTTTGTTTCGGTTTTGTGTGTTTCAATTTGCGAGTTGTGTAATTGGAGACATAAAATTTTCAGAATATTTTTATTAATATTTTTGAGATTTGCAGTTTATTATTGAGTTAATTTCGAGAATTCTTTTATGATGCATGTTACAATCTTGTGCCCTTTTACGTGTTTAGGTAATTTTCAGAGTTAGGTTAATAAGT
>JANPXK010000321.1:0-18764 GCA_024704745.1 Rosa lucieae | reverse complement strand
GTTGATCATAATTGGTGGAGGAAAACTGAGTCTCTAACCATCTTCATCATTATCTCTTCAAAACCCTAAAAAATGATTATGTTTTCTTGCTTTCTTTTTATTTTTCCTAAAAGCCCATAAAACCCCCAAACTTTGTTTTATTTTATTTTTGGTTTAGTTAGTTTATTTTCATGATTAATGGTGTATCCTCAATCCCCAGCTTGAACGATCCCTGCGTATTATATACTGACAATTGACATTCTTGCCGAGTTAAATTGTGCACTTGTTTTTAACTTATCAATGATCCATTTAAGTAGATTCGACTAGATAATCCTGGAGAGTTTACATCGAAATTATTTGATAACTATTGCATGTTCATTGGGATTGACATCGAACATCCTGTTTCCCATGTTCATACCCAAAATAGTCTCATGGAAGCCACCATTAAAAGGTTACAAATGGTCGCTCGAACGTTAGTTATGCAGACCAACCTTCTAATTTTCACATGGGGCTATGCAATTGTGCACGCAACTATACTCACTCGTTTGAGGCCTACTACCACTCAACATTTTCCTGCGTCACACTTGGTTATTGGGTACGAGCCTAGCATCCCGTAGTTATGCATATTTTGATGGAAGAATATCACAAATGGTCACTCAACTTTTACCTATTTGACACTTTGGTCACTCACCTTTTAAATATATCACTTTGGTCACTCAACTTTAACTCTGTTATTCATTTTAGTCACTTCGTTAATTTTTTTCATTAAAAAAAATTATTTGCCACAATATTAATGATATTTTCGTCCAACCAATTGTGAAAAATTGAGAAATCTGTATTCGAATTATTGGGAGAAGTAATTAAAGTGAGATAAAATGCCCCTTGGGTGACTAAAGTGATTGACATAGTAATAGTTGACTGACCAAAGTGATATACTTGAAAGTTGAGTGATCAAAGTGTCGAATGAGTCATAGTTGAGTGACTATTTGTGGAATTCTCCCTATTTTGATAAACTCGCCCCAAATTTCACCCTGAATTCTGATGTAACCCTGCGGGGCTCACTTTAGGAGAAATTCTATCAAAAATGTGGTGGAACTTCCCTTAAATACGGACTGCCCAAACCTACATATCAAACTAAACACCTCTAATAACATAAATGCAACCCCAACTTCTAAAGCCTACCTACTTCTCATAAAAACAATCACTTTCCAAATAGAAACTTAATGGGTCATAGCCCTTAGTTCTCAATCATCATAGTACGATACAAACTCAATACTGCTACTCAAGATAATATGTTTAAACCAAAAATTCTCAATACAAATTAAAATTCCTAGCACTTCGACATAGCTCTCACCAAGAGATTACTAGAATCGCCTTGGCAGTAGCATTCACCGAAAGGCCACTAGAACCATCTCACCTGTAACGCTCACCAGGCAACCAATAGGATCAGCTCATTAGTAGTACTCACTAGGCGGCCTTTAAAAGAAAGAGTTTCCAAAGGGCGGATTACACAATACAGCCACTCGCCCTAACAAAAATATCTATATTCTACTGCTGACTAATTCATAAGAAATTTGCTATAACTAGAGAGCGTTGCCGACCAGATGATGCATCAAAGGGTATTGTCGACCGGAATACTCTTCTCACAATATCTTAAGTATATGAATAACACATACGAAATGGGCGATGACTAGAGAGTACTGCCAACTAGTCATTTCATGTCATCTGGAGGGTACTGCCAACTAGATGATGCATCGGAAGGTACTGCTGACCAGATGACGCATCAGAGGGTACGTACTACTAACCAGAATCCTAAGAGGTGAAGGCTAAAGGGTACTGCCGACCAGAATTCTAGGAGGCAATGACTAACCACCTCATGCATCTGAAGGGTACTTGATAGGACCCGCCCCGAATTTCATCCTGAAATCCGAGGTGGCGCTGTGGGGCCCACCTTAGGGATAACTCTACCAAAAATTCGGCAGAGTCACCTCTAAAATGGACTACCCAAAACCTGTAAAACACACAAAAACACTTCAAGCAAACAAACCTTATACTCCTGGAGCCACCCTGCTCCCAATTACCAACAACTCTACTTTCACAAAACACAAAACTCAACAATACTAATCCCAAAGGTTATCAGAGCAATACTACTATACACAGGGATATAATATAAAAAGAAGAGTAAAGGATCAAGGATCCTACACTGCGGAAGTAGTGACAACTATGCCTCAAATGTCATGTACGCCCGACCTCTACTAATTCGCTTGCAAACTGGGCATTAGAAACCGAAAGGCCCAGGGGAAAGTAGACGAAAAACGTTAGCGTGAGTGGACAAAAATAAACAATTTAAAAGAAAAAGGATTTCATACTTTCCCACATTTATTTCATTAAAAACCGATGCATGCAACAATTAGAAAAACACATTTAGCTTTAAATCCAAGAATTCCAAAACGATAAATCGACTAGCCTCGCTAGTCACCACATTCGAAAACTATATCGTAAAACCGAAATCTCGTTTCTCAAGAAGATAAGACCAGCCCCGCTGGCTACAGTGAAAATCGGACTAGCCCGCTAGTCAAGCAACGATAAAATATGGGGAAGAAGTTTCACCATAAGAAAGAAGGGAGCCTCCCAGGCTCGGGTCGGAGTGTCCCACACTCTGGAGCATCCCATGCTCTGCTCTTACTCACCCACGAACACATAGTAAGCAGGGAGGAGTACTAATAGGCTAGCTAGCAATAAATATGACGACCCAGGTATGGTGGGTTAAAATCATACGAAAATCGAAAATCAGTAAGGCTTCCCCATAAGTCCCGCGAATAAAGAAAACACGGGTACGATTCTCAACCGTACCCGGAAATTCTCGTAGAAAGTCACATAAATCAACAGCGTGTCCCACACGCTGAAAGAATAATTAGATCATCATCAAGGCATTCCCAATGCCAAAACCGAAGGTCGATAAATAAATATGAAAACTAACTCCATCGAAATCTCATTTCGAAAATCTCTTATAAAATCTCAAATCGACGAATAGAAACATAATATAAGTAGTATAATTCCGGAAATCACCTCAGAAATAATTCGTCGAAAATAATCATGCTTTCAAAAAAAGTCATATATCGGAGATACTTATCGAAGGCTCAAAATCCATTTCCGAAATAAATCATAAATCCAAATCCGGAGCATAATAAGTTCATATCCGAAAAACTCATGAAAAATCAATGTCAAAATTATAATCCAAGACAAAATATCATGCTCGATAAATAAAATGATAATTAAATTAATCAATGAATTTCAAGATAAATGCATGCATCATTATTTAAAAAAAAGTCCACTCCAGTACTATTGGGGCGACCACGCAAACGAGTTCCTTTCATTTAACCGTAGCTCGCGGCATTGCCTGTACACAATTATATTTCCGTAAACGGCACTCCGAAAAAATAATTACGAACCTAAACGAAACCTGAAACTCCCTATCTCCATTACTTCTCAAATTCAACCCAATCTCTCCCACAACACCAATTCCTCAATTAACATATTCCACCAACGAAAACGAGGGAAATTGACGACCGGATTTCCAACAATTCAATCACAAAACTTCAAACTTCGGAAATTCACAAATAATTCCAAACTCCTCCATAATTCACCAAACTTCACATACAAGCTCTACAACATATATACAATTTAATGTGCTAAAAACTGAAATTAAAACACTGCCCTACACGCCTCCACGCGCCACCAACAGTGGCAGCACGCAACTACCTCCGATGGCCACCAAAATTTGGCAGCACCATCTACTCAACAAACCCAACCTCTTTCTCAACTACAACAAGTTCCAATTTTACATGGAAGAGCTCCAATTTGGCCGGTGAAAAATTTTCAGAAAATTCAAGAACCCTAGTATTTGAAATTTCTTCGATTCGACCTCCACACTGCAAATCGTGGCTCAAGGCTAGGGGGGAAATGATCCTAGGCAAAAACCGCACCTTCGACGCCGGTTTGGTGGCCGGAGAAGGCCGGAATCGGAAGATATCGCCGGAAATAACAAACTGCTACAATAATCTTCTTGGCTTGAATTCGAGCTTCTCCGGCCAAATCACGACGACCCACGACCACAGGCATATAGGAGAGGAAGAGAGGAATCGACCGTCACCCTGGGCTCGCCAATTGGTGGCCGGACGACGGCAAAACGAAGGAGAGAGGCCGACGCGGGGGAAAGAGGGAGAGGAAGAGAGAGAAAGTCGGGGTAGGTTTCCAGAAATGGAAATCTACCACAGTAACTTCCACATTTTAAGGCATAACTTTCGCATATGAATTCCGATTTTTACGTACCACATATCCACGCGCTCGGTTTAACGTCCTCTACAACTTTCATGAGAACATTTTCTCAAATTTTGACCCAAACAAAAAGTCAACTTTTAGGGCCACTAAAAGTGCTGAAATGACAATAAAAGTGAAAGTAAATGTCGTTTACCGTCCTAATGATTAGTAAATCAGTAAATTCTGGTTTTGGACGTTACAATACTACCTACCAGATGATGCATCAGATGGTACTGCAAACCAGAATACTAGGGAGGCAATGCCTAGAAGGTACTATAGACTAACCATCTCATGCCATCTAAAGGATACTGTCGACCAAATGACATCGGAGGATACCAGATATAGATTTTGAAGGGTATTGCCAACAAGAATGTTCTCTAGAAGGTACTGCTGACCAAACTATTACCTAGAGGGTACTGCCAACTGAGTAAGGCATGTATGCATTTTATAATATAATTAACCTCCTTAATAACATTCACCCATAAGTCTGAATTCTTGTTTAATTCGCAAATAAATTATGTTACTCTCAATGGGAGGAAAAAATCATAATTCACATACACTAATTAATATTATCTATTATACTCAAAATTCAATTCCTGAATATCATAAGAAATCGTAACTCATAATTAATATCAAATCCGACACTCCCGTCAGAAATAAATAACATTCAATTAAATATTAAAATCAGAATATTCAACTCCTGTTGGAAATAAAAAATAATTTGCAATTGCAAATTTAATACGAAATTTGGAAACCCCATTTAATAATTTGTCAGAAATCCTGAAAATCCGAACTCTCATCCAGAATCGTCTCGAACTTCAAGAGTTTCATCCCACTCAATAATTCTATCGACGCAGTGAAAAATCATAACGATCTAGCAGTCGGATTATAGGAATTCATATCTGAATTTCAGAATCTTCAAAATTTCCAATCGATTTTCAAGGTTTAACGTATCCCTACTAAATTATATCTACATGTTCGTATCAATGAGCTCTTCAAAACGAGCCAACATAGAAGACATGAAGGCTGCACACAGCCTCACGCGCCACCTCCACAACCCCATATTGGGTTAGAACTCGTTTCTCGGCCTCAATTCTCGCTATAAATTGCAAATCGATCCAATTGAAGATGTTGGATCAATGGAAAGAAGACAAGTGGCCCTTTCTCGACCTGTGGCGAGGGCCAGTGGTGGCCAGACTGGAGAAGGGCCGGGTTTCAAAAACGGGTCGGGTTAGAAACCGGGTCGTGTATATACGCTATCCGATTTGAAGGACAGTGAGAGTGGGCTTCCCTAAAATGCTAGGGTTCCTCCTATTTATAGTAATTACAGGAAATGTCGATTTTGCCCATGTAAAAGTCTCCGAAAAAAAATTCAACGTAGAAATTTGGCTTTTGTAGACTATAACTTGCTCCAATGAACTCCGATTTTTGTGTGCCACATGTCCATGAACTCGGTTTAACAACCACTACAAGTTTCATGAAGGAAATTTTCCCAATAGACAAATGGAAGAAAAAGTCAACTTTTTGGAGCCCTATAAAAGCTCGAAACCACTAGTAAACCGATAAATATAGGTATAGGACATAACATATTTGGATGTGCAGTTTATGTATGAATTACACCACCACAATGTACTAAAATAGGCCCTCAATGAAGAATAGGTGTATATGTTGGATATGATTCTCTTTCAATCATTTGCTACTTAGAACCCTTGACAGACAATCTCTCTTACCGTAAAATTTTTGGATTATTATTTTGATGAGATAGTCTTTCCATCGTTAAGGAGAGATAAGAACATTAACGTTCGACAGAAATGACATGAATTGTCTTGTTCTGTCCCCACTTTTTCTCATTCTGATCCGCGAACTACAATGTCTGATATTGAAGTTCGAAGAATTATCGATCTTCACAAAGTAACAGATTTATTAGGTGATGCATTTTGTGACATCACTAAAGTGACAAAATCAAACATACCTACTGTAAACGTTCCTACAAGGATAGATGTCCCCACCACAAGATGTAGCGCTGCCCCAGAAAGAGCCCAGTACGTTACCTGCGTTGATAATGGCGGCGTGGCAGCCAATGAGGCCACGGCTCCAGCAAGAAAATGCAGGAGACCTTTTAGTTCGATGGATACTCGTCTGAGGAAAAGGGTGAATTTGGCACAAACAAATCCATCAAACATCAAAGTTCAAAATCCATCCAACGATAATATTTCATATTACGGTTTATGGCCAAAAGACATTGTTGGAGGACACTTCAATGTTAGAGCTGACTCCCAAAAATAGAGCTATCTCTGTTAATTACAATTGTGTGAATGGGACATGGAATCCAAATGCGATTATCATTGATGATATATTCACATACTCTATTGGGCGATGATTCCAATTATATCGAATTCCGCTCCATTGATGAATGCCATCCAGGCTGAACTATATTAGCTAACGAAGAGGAAGATTTCTGATCAGTGCTACTGACACCTCCTAATATTAATCCCGCTGGACATAAATGAGTCTTTATTAGAAAGAATAATGAGAAAAAAAATGAGGTTGTAAGATATAAAGCCCACCTCGTGGAGCAAGGATTTTCTCACTCTTGGGCATCGACTATGAGGAGATATATTCTTCCATAATAGATGTTTTAACATTCCACTATCTTATCAGTTTAGTAGTTTATGAAAATATGAATATGTAGCTTATGGACGCGATTACTGCATGATCTATGGGATTCTAGATACAAAGATATATATGAAGATTTCTGATGGACTTCAACTACCGGAATCAAGTAGCTCTTGACCATGGAGCACATTTTTTATTAGATTGAAAAGATCACTTTACGAATTAAAGTAATCTGAATAGATGTGGTATAACTGTCTCTAAGTAAATACTTGATCAGAAAGGTATATGTTAACAATGAAATATGCCATGTGTTTCCATTATGAGGACAAGTAGGGTTTGCTATTGATACGGTATATGTTGATGACATGAACCTAATTGAAACTCTAGAAAGTTAAAGAAAACCACAGGGTACCTGAAATCCGAATTTGAGATGAAAGATCTTCAGAAAACACAATTTTTCCTTCAAATAGAACTCGAGCATCGTGTCGATAGAATTTTAGTTAATCAATTGGCCTACACACAAAATATGCTCGTGCTCTTTAATGAAGATAAAGTGAAGCCTAGTAACACTTCCATGATTGTCTGAAGTCTTGATCCCGAAAATGATCCATTTCATCCCAAAGAAGAAGACGATGACATGTTTGAGACCAGAGTGCCCTATCTAAGTGCAATATGTGCATTATTTTACTTAGCACAATGCAAGACCAGATATCTCTTTCGCAGTGAACTTATTAGCTAGATCTAGCTCTGCGCCAACTCGTCGTTATAGGACCAGCATAAAGAACATCTTTCGATACCTAAGAAGTACTATAGATATGGGTCTATCTTATCCCTACAAAGAGAGAATAGATTCTGATCATTATGTGATGGAATTAAACTTCATGCATAGAAGCATCGCGACCACCAGACGGAAGTCCCTCACCGCTGGTAGAACCGCCAGCAAGTGTACCACGGCTGCCACCTCCCTCTATCGAAAACCTAGTGATGTTCTAATGGATTTTACTAATGTCGGGTACCTCTCTGACCTGCATAAAGGTCTTTTTCAAATCGATTATATATTTACCATGGGAAACACAACGATATCTTGGAGGTCTACTAAACAGACTCTCATCGCTACTTCTTCAAATCATGCAGAGATTATTAATGCTCTTTGCAAAACAGTTTGTGAATGTATATGGCTTAGATCTATAACTACGCATATTCGAAGTACATGTGGTTGGAAGTTAACCACTATTGAACCTACGTGTATATATGAGGACAACGCCACTTGCATTGAACAAATGAAGCAACATTTCATTAAAGGTGACAACACCAATCATATATCACCAAAGTTCTTTTATAATTATCAATAGCAAGTCTTCCTCAATATCGAAGTGAATCATGTTTGATCTGAGGATAATGTTGCAAGTTTATTTACTAAGTCATTGCCCAAGACCACATTCGAGAAACATGTTCATAGCATTGGTCTACGAAAATTATCCGATCTCCCATGATTGTAAAAATCAAGGGAAGACATTCACATCAGGGGGAGGTTTGATGCCTACATGGTATTCTTGAAATGTGAGGTATGTTGTACTCTTTTTCTCCCTCGATCGAGGATATTTTTATCCCAAAGGATTTTTGTTACTTAGTAAGATTTTTAAGGAGGCAACATGAAAAGTGCTATCGTCGTTAAATGACGTCACGTTTGGACATCACAAGGGGGAGTGTTGCAGTTAACCTAGTTTTGGTGTGACTGGTCCAAATAGGAATGTGAATCCTTATGTAAAGGGAAAGTATATTTAGTAATAGATTTCCTATCCATATTTAGAATAAGATTCCTTATTGTATTAGATTTAGATTCTATATAATCTTTGTACTCTTGTCCCTATATAAAGGGCTATCATCAATGAAGAAATACGCATTACTTTCTCTCAACATTTCTCATTCTACAACACATTTGTTTTGTATACCATAATTTCTACAGTACATAAAGAAAAGAGATTTAGGGGTGTATTTTATTTACATTTCTATGGTGTTTTAAAGATTCTTGTGGATTTCAGAAGTCTAGGGGTATTCAATTAGGATTGTTAAAAAAAAATCTCTAAAAGTCTGGGTGTATTCAATTTAGATTTTTAAAAGCAGATTTCAAATCCATGAAATTCAGGGTGCATTCAATAATGACTTTTATTGACTTTCAATGCAACCATAGAAGTTTAGGAGAAATTTTTCTATACTCCCGTCACACCACCTGGCATATGTGACCGGCAATCCTAATTGGTCCACCTCATCATTGCTTCCCCTCCGTTAAACCACCCGTCTCCTCTATTATCTCTTCAGCTCTGAGATCTCTTTCATGAAGAAAAAAAAAAAAAACGGTAAACACCAGAAAGTGTAAACCTTAAATCCAAGGCACTATCCATGAATATATGATATCTAAATGGATCAATACAAGACTTTCATCATTTTAGATCGAGTGACTAAAGAAAATGGTATTCTTACATGTCTACTGTTATGTCGAGAAGAACTGATATTCAGACAAGAAGAAATATAATTGATATGAACATCCAAAAGAAGGAGGTAGAAGTCTTCTTGGAAGACTGGGTTTTGATCATTTAGACTTCCAGTGAAATAATCAAACCCCAAATCTAAGAGAACAACAACCAAGCACCAAAATCAACTTGACTATGGAAAGGAGAAAACTAGGAACGCCCTCACTGGTCAAATTATCACTTTGATGTTTAAATCTTTCAATTTGCCAAGTCGTCTTCACTTTGTTGTTCAAGTATTATTGGCAGTTTGGTTGCAAAGTGCTTTGCATAATTGCAAATGGTTAGGGAGGGGTGAACTTCCATATCCAGATCCACGTTTACTACTGTGTACATATTTTTTTTATATTCCTCATAGAAGAGATAACAGAGATGAGGGGTGGTTTAACGGAGAAAAAGCAGCAATGACGTCGACCAATTAAGATTGCCGTCACATATGCCAGGTGGAATGACGAGAGCATAGAAAAATTTCTCGAAGTGTAGGTGTATTAAAAAAATCCAGGAATTGTAATTATTTGTAAAAATTTCATTAAATGATGGATTTTCATGGATTTTCTAGTGTTAATTGGAGAGAAAATTGGCTTTCATCAATCTAACCTCTAGCCTCAAGATTTCTGTGAATTTTTATAATTCTCTCTCTCATCTTGTTCTTCTTTTATCATTTTATCTCCTCTTGCTTTCACATACACATACCAATTATCAAAGTGTTTCTATTTAACATTTTACATACGAACACAAAATAAACTTGATTTTTTACCGCATTTTTATTCACATAACTTTATCTCTTTTTTTTACCCATAAACCTCTATGAAAAAAGAAATGGTAGCTACTCATGTTTTCGTTCAGCTTTTTTTTTTTCTCTTGTATTTTTTTCTATCACCAAACGAACACGTATTGCTACAAAATTGTAATCCTAAAGATAGCACTATAAATCAAAAGTATGCATTCTCTCTTGAGCTCTCTCCTAGGGTTCCCTCGTAGCGGCGTGGTCATTTTTCTCTGGGATGGAGCCTTGGTCTTCTCTTTGGGTTTTCATGTGGGTGTGGGTCATGGCCTTGCATGGTGGCTCCTCCTAGCACTGGGTTGCTTCGGCTTCCCTCCTTTCATTTGTGTTGTTGATGCTTACGGGGCTTCTCCGTTTGCTCGAGGTGATGTTGGTATGGTTGCTGCTATCGATGGCTTCGATCTGTCCTCAGCTCCATTTGGTGATGGAGATGGTGGAAAGGTCGTGCTGGCCTTAGATGCTTGGCGGCTAGGATTTCGTGAGGTTGCTGCCAGCGGTTATGGTGATCTACATATTCGCGGTTGCAAGTATGGTGGTCCAGGTGTGGTTGGCAGCGTGGTCACTGGATGCAGTCTGGAGACTCTTAGTTATTCATTGGGCGGCGTGGTCACTGGGTGATGGCGGCTACGGCGGTGGTTGGCACGACGATGGTTTTTGCCTTGGGGATGACGGGTATACAGCTAGGGTTTGGTTGCACCCCTTGTATCCATTAGGCCTTAAGCTCTGTCTATGGACCTCTTTTGTTTGGGTTGCAGCACTTTGCTTTTTTGGGCCTACAATTTTTATTTTTCATCATTTCATTGAGCCCGGGGAAGTCCTACCTTTGTAGGGTGTTTCTTTGGGTACATGAATAATATTGGGGAAGACTCTTGACTGCGCTTAGAGGCTTCCCTGATAGTGTCAAGATTATTTGGTTACATGGACCTTAATCCCATGGTCACATTATGTTTGTTTAGTCTAGGGTTTTGCTTTAAACTTTTCATTCGTGGCTCAATTCTGTCGTCGCCCGGTTGTTCGGGTGAGTCACTCTTTGTAATGTTTTCTACTATTGCATTTAATGGACTGACACCCCCTTTGCCAAAAAAAAAACACACACACACCTAAAAATTGTATTAAAAAAAAGGGCTCTTGACCATTTACCCAATAAATGCCCACTTACTCCACCAAAAGATTTGTGCATCCACTTAACCAATTTAAATGTAAAAAGACAAGTTATTGCCTTTAAATAATTAAAAAGTTATTGAAGACATCGCAGGACTCCGGTCACCTGTTATCGGCCACCGGAATCCTATCACTGGTCGCTGGAGGTTTCCAAAGAGGTCACCAGAGACTTTTATTACCCCCCAACAATTTTTTATAAAGTTTATTGGGGGACAATAAAATGTTTATTGGGTATTATAGGGTGCAATAAAGTTTATTGGGGGGGGGGGGGGTGATTACGTGTATTTTTATGTACATAATTTTTACTTAAACACTAGAAATACGTTAATCTTCAAGTTAATTATTATGTAGTTAATCTATTTATATTTATCTTGTAGGAAATAAGTGGAGTTGCGGAAACTGATAGAAAATTACGTGAAATTGGACCAAAATGGAGTTTTTCGAGAAAATACCTAAATAGTCGACATGGGTCAATGATTACACGCATTTATATGCGGGTAATTATATCTAAAATACTAGAACTAAGCTAATCCTCGAGTTAATTATTATGTAATTAATATATTTTTATTTATTTTGTTGAAAATAAGTGGAGTTGAGGAAATCAAGTAGAAATGGTGCAAAATTGTGCAAATTGGAGTATTCCGACAAAATGACGAAATAGTCAATGCCAGTCAACCATAGTCAATACTAGTGAAGGATGGGAACCAGAAATCATAACATTACGTGCGGTGGTGAAAAGTTGGGGGAAATGCATCTTAATTAATAAGATGATTAATCAAGCATGCACCTTAATTGAACATTAATCAATGTTTAATTAAGTATGCATGGCTGGTAAACACATGCACGTGTTGTGCAGCTAGCTAAGTAAAGAAAGAAAAAAAAACCTTTTTTTCTAACCAATTACTCACTGCCACCTACCCCTTCTCTTATCTCATTTTCTCTCCCAGCCACACGCCTTCTGCCATTCCCATTTCTATTCTCTCTCTCTCTCTTGCGACACAATCAGAGCCACCATATATATATATATATTCCCATTTCTATTCTCTCTCTCTCTCTCTTGCGACACAATTAGAGCCACCATATATATAAATATATATAATTCCCTATAAATATATATAATTCCCTATCCCCTCGATCACCCAACAGCACCGCTGCACCACCAAAAAGAGGGCAGCCTTTGGGCTGCTCTCATCCCACTTTTGTCTTCCCCTCTTCTCATCTTTTCTTCTCCTCACCAATTTCTTCTTCTCACCAAGATCAACACCTCCTCACCAATTTCTTCTTCTCACCAAGATCAACACCACCTCACCAAAATTCTTTCTTCTCATCTTTTTTTCTCCTCACCTCACAAAAATTTCATCTTTGATTCTCATCAATTTCACAAATTCAAGGGGAAGCACTTCAAGCATAAGGGGTTTAATCACCACTTGGGTAAAAGGGAGAAAGTATAATCCCAAGACTTGTTATGTATGCTTTTTAGCATTGGTAGCTTGTCTTGGTTGTTCTCCCTCTTCTATACCATTTCCTATTTTATTTGTATGAAATTGATGGAATTGATGATGTATATATTTATGGGTAGTGAGTAGAAATTTTGTTGGGTGTTAGGGTTGTGTGCCCTAACCCAAATTTGATGTAATGGATGCTTAATTTAATTTATATATGGAATTTGTTAATTATTGGATGTTTGTGTTTTGTGATATTGATTAGAATTCATGCTTGACTTGATACACATATACGCAAGCGTACGTATCATTGTCAAGATAGGGAAATATTATGTCCAAAGTTATCGTACCACGGGGATTAGTGGATAACCCACAATCCTTGGGTAATCGGAAATAAAGACACTTAACAAACAAAAGAAAAAAAAATAAAGATACTACTCTAAGGCACCAAGCCTTAGCAATGCTCGGCTTTGGTGGGTGCCTTAGTAATGTCGGCTTTGGTTTGCACCAAAACCTAATCAAAACTAAGACCTAGTGATGACTATTTACAATGAAGTAGGAAATGTCACCAAAAATGTAATTTGCATTTCAAACAACTAAAGTGCAAGAATTTAAATGGAGACTTTAATTAAGAACTAAATTAATAAAGCAAAGAAAAGTAAGAAATGATATGGGTATGGGATTGGTAGTTAGGGATGAATCCTAACCCTAATTCAATGCTCTAGATGCTAATTTGATTTTGCATGCAATTTATAAAAGATGGTAGAAACCGTACCCAAGGCTTTTCAAGGCTCAAGGGCCGAAATTCCTTTTCATGGTATTCCTACTCCGGTTCAAGGGCTGTAGGAACTCACTTGACATGAATTAGAGCCGGTTCAAGGGTCACTAATTCACATCAAGAGGCCTAGAGTTCGAGGAATTAGGCAACCAAGCTCACCATAATTGCGATCAAGCTAATCATGTAGTGAACCATGCTTGTACTTCCCACGAATATTAAATTGGGGTTCTAGCTCTAAAATCTAAGGATGTCATCCCCTAAATGTTAATCTAGACTTATTAAAACACATACCCAAGAGTTGACAATTCCAAAGCATGCATTCTAATCAATTATCACAAAATACAAGCATCCAACAATTAAAAAATTACATAGATAAATTAAATTAAGCATCCATTACATCAAATTTGGGTTAGGCCACACAACCCTAACCCCCAACAAGGAAATTACTCACAACCCATAATCATAGACATCAAAATTACAAAATTCGAAGATAAAAGAGTAGAGAAGTGTAGGAGAAAACAAAGATAGTCACAAGTAGCTAGGAAGCTAGTATGACTACCCTTGAATTACAACTCCCACAAATACCCAAATCTTGAATCTAGTAGAGGAGAAGCCTTTGATGAATCCTTGAAGCTTTGGGTGAGTAAATCCTTCAAATTCCTAAAATAAACTAGAAAGAAAAGAGGAAAAATGATGGAGAAGGATGGAAAAGAGAGCTGTTTTGGTGGTTTTTTGGTGGTGCGGCTGTTCAAGGGTGGAAGAGGAATGGGGGGTAATATATATATATATATGTGTGTGTGTGTGTGTGTGTGTGGGGTCTGGTGGGAGAAGAAAAAGGAATGGGATAATTGGAATGAGATTTTGTGGCTAGCCGTGAAAGGGGAAGAAGAGAGATAAGGGCCATGTGGTCACATGTGAGAGCAAGACGATAAGAAAAAAGAAAAGGGAAATAAAAGAAAGGGAGGGGAGAATGCACATGGGGGAAGGAAGAAAAAATCAGCTCATGCCATTGCTGACGTCATCATGATGTCAGCAAAAATCAGATTTTTCTTTTTCTTTTTTCTTTTTGAATAATTCTTTCTTTCTTTCTTTTCCGCTTTTTTTTTCTTCTTTCTTTCTTCTCTCTTCTCAATGCACTTCCACACATATTATAGGAGGTAATTGGATTCCGCTCCCTTGATGGTGTTGACTACGGTTGACCCACATTGACTATTTCGTCATTTTGTCGGAAACTCCAATTTGCTCCAATTTTGAACAATTTTCTCTCGTTTCCGTAATTCTGCTTATTTTCTACAAAGTAAATAAAAATGGATTAATTACATATTAATTGACATGGGGATTTCTTTATTTATAGTGTTTTAGATATAATTACACGCATATAAATGCATATAATCAATGCTTAGGAATTGTCAACTCTTGGGTATGTGTTTTAATAAGTCTAGGTTAAAATTTAGGGGATGACATCCTTAGATTTTAGAGCTAGAACCCCGATTTAATATTTGTGGGAAGTACAAGCATGGTTCACTACATGATTAGCTTGATCGCAATTTTGGTGAGTTTGGTTGCCTAATTCCTCGAACTCTAGGCCTCTTGATGTGAATTAGTGACCCTTGAACGGGCTCTAATTCATGTCAAGTGAGTTCATACGGCCCTTGAACCGGAGTAGGAATACCATGAAAGGGAATTTCGGCCCATGAGCCTTGAAAAGCCTTGGGTACGGCTTCTACCATCTTTAATAAATTGCACGTAAATCAAATTTAGCATCGAGAGCATTGAATTAGGGTTAGGAATCATCCCTAACTACCAATCCCATATTCATATCATTTCTTACTTTGCTTTCTTTATCTAATTTAGTTGTTAGTTAAAGTTTTCATTTAAATTCTTGCAATTTAGTTATTAGAAATTTAAATTACAATTATCGGTGACAATTTCTACTCATTCTAAATAATAACCACTAGGCTTTTAGTTTTGATTAGGCTTCGGTGTAAACCAAAGCCGAGCATTGCTAAGGCTTGGTGCCTTAGAGTAGCATTTTTATTTATTTATTTTATTTTATTTTATTTTTTTTATTTTGTTTGCTTAGTGACTCTATATCCGATTATCCAAGGATTGTGAGTTACCCACTAATCCCCGTGGCACGATAACTTTAGGTATAATATTTTCCTATGTTGACAACGATACGTACGCTTGTGTAAATGTGTATCATGTCAGTCAACCGTGATCTACATCATCGAGCTAAGAGCGGAACCCAACTAGTCATGATGTGGTGTGCAAAATTGCAGTGAAAAGAAGTGAGAAAAGAAAAAGAAAAAATGGAAGAAAATAAAAGATTGGTGGAGCAGCACATATACATGTCCTAATTAAACTTTGGTTTAATTGACAAAAGCAAAACCCACGTGGGTGGGTGAGAGTGAGAGTGTGAGACCAGCAAAAAGTCTTTCTTTCGTCTCACCTCCAAACGACCACAACGACACTGTAGTTTTTTCTCTTCTTTCATATTTCACGTGAGACCTCCTCTCCTTATCTTCTCACGTGCACGACCTCATCCCTCTCCTTGCACAACACACCCACATATCATGCATATATATATATATATATATATATATACTTGAATCCTCACACTCACGGGGGAGAAGAAACAGCGCCGCGCACCGCCAAAAACAGGGGCAGCCCTTTGGCCTGCTCTCTTCTCCCATCCTCTTCTTCCATTTTTCATTTAGTTTTAGTTTTAGTTTAGGGAATTGACCCAAAACTTCAAGGATTCATTAAAGGCTTCTCATCTACAAGATTCAAGACTTGAGTAATTGTGGGAGTTATAATTCAAGGATAGTCATGTTAGTTTGCTAGCTAATTGTGGCTACCCTTGTTTTCTCATATACTTCTCTTCTCTTTTGTATTTGAATCTTGTAATTTTGATGTTTATGATTATGGGTTGTGAGTAATTTCCTTGTTGGGGGTTAGGGTTGTGTGCCTTAACCCAAATTTTGTGCAAAAGATGTTTAATTTAAGGGCTAAATCACCACTACAATAACATGATTTAAGGACACTGAAATCATGTCCTTAAATACATACAAGGACTCTTTAAAAAAAAGTCCTCTATCCGGGTGTCATCATAAGTCTGAAATAAGGACACTAGAAATGTGTCCTCTAATCTATACAAGGATACAGTTTATGTGTCCAAATAACTGTGGATGTGGTGTCCTTAAATTCATAAGAGAACACCTAAATTGCATCCTTATATCTTCTAATATGTGTCCTCTATTCTATACTAGGACACACAAATTGTGTCCTAAAAGCTCTGAAAATAGTCCTTAAAATCATAAGAGGACACACAAAAATACTCATATGTGTCCTTAAAACTAAAACAAGACACTTAAAAAGAGTCATAGAGGACGTTCAAAAAGTGTCCTTAAAACTTGTAAAGAACCCAAAAAAAAATAATAATAATAAAAGTAAGCTTCCTCCAATTGTACACCCCTCAAAATACACCACCGTATGCAATATTAACTGAATCAAAATATCATATCCATACATATGCAAACAAATTTCTAAAGTATAACAAATTACAGTCCAACAATTCTACTCAAGTAATTCAATCTCCTGCACCTTGTAGGTTTATAGTTGCTTAATCTGCTTCTCGATATCTTCAATCATAACCTGAGAAATATAGCACAAACCAATATCAAGTACATGTTAACACTCCTGAAATTAAACAATTAGATTGAGCCAAGTCTAGAATCCAACCACAGGGCTTATCAACAGGTCTTCCAACCAGCAATATATAATTCAAATTAGTCTGTATTACAAAGTCTCATTTTCATATACAATTGCAACAGAAGTATGAAAAAAAAAAATCAATTACTTAGTAGTACTTGCAAACTACACAAACAATAAACTCATCAACAACCAAAACTTAAAAGCTAATACCAAGGCTGCAATTATTTCCATGTACTTGTGTTTTTATACACTCCAAAGTCAATATTATTTCCATGTACTTGCAAAAATGAAAAGGAATATTGCAGAATAATGCTAGGAGCATGAATAACATTTCATCTTCATATTCTTGACTGTTTCTTTCTTGGTAAAAAAAGAGAGAGTAATTAGTAATGTAGATATAGATATAGGATTAATGACCATATAATGTACGTGTGTGTGTGTATTATAACAGATCAAACTCTTTTACCTTTTCAGTCTTTTTCCGAGCTTTTGACACAAGCTTTTCAAAATGCCCACACCTGTAAAGTAAAACGTCACTGTTATTTATGCTTCTACTACATGACATAGTATCATTCAACTCTTCAATCATATGACACAGAAGAATTTAGCACATTTATTATGATTTACTTAGACACTTTGTTAAGTTTATATATACAAAGGCATAGCTATCACTTGCACAGTTGGGGGATGGATAGATAATACAATTAAATACATTTTTAGTAATTTAGAGCATACATTCTCATATTATTTGCACAGCTAAATATACATTCTACATGTAAACCTCACGAATAACTTTTCCCCACCAAAGTGCAGCTATTACAGTACATTCATTATGATTCAGTAGTTGGGCTAATCAAGATTAAGGTATGGTTACTAAAACGCGCGCTATCCCTCCTCTCACTAAAAGTGGGAGCATCTCTCTCTAGAATAGAGAACCACCCCCACTACCAGTAGTGGATATCCCGGAACCAGCCTTCCGATCCTTTGCCGAGTCGCAACAATTCCGATCAAACCCATGTCATATCATTCAAATCTTCCACTGGTATAACCCATCCATTAATCATGTTGAACTAGAGTCCTTTCCATCTTTCTTCTATCGGCCTTTATTCCGCAGTTTTTCCCAGATCTCCACCAGATCTACTTCTTCAATGCAAGCAGCCTTTCTGTCCATTCAGACTGCTCCGCCGCACCATCTTTAATCACACCCACCCAGTCAGGCCCATCCCCCCGGTTTTTCTCCAATAAGCGTTTACTTCCTCTGCAAATCCCCTGTCTGCATATTTCTGGAGCTCAAAACATCTAATCTGTCCCCTGCAACAAGAACAAATTAATCTTTACTAATCTCTCAGCTCTGCAATTGCCTTAACTCAGGAATCCTTCTCTATCCAAATACCTAGCAGCTGCAAGTTCTTCCACGAACCTTCTTCCATTCTGCACCT